>BSBN01000807.1:0-283415 GCA_027924645.1 Cunninghamia lanceolata
GTACCTCTAGTAGAATTAGCCAAATCCACCTCGATGTGTTGGTGTCATTGGTTTGATGCTCGAGGTGTAGAACACAAAATATTTCTCTTAGCACCCTTATATTAAATGAAATTAAACATTTTGCAACATTACATTCATTGCTACCACTATCAAATGAGAAGTTATTCTAGATAGACCCAACCTCTAGTTGTAGGTGTAGATGAACATTCCTAGGTGCCTTGTCTTGCAAGAATAGTTGTGTCAAAGTTTTCTATTTCCAAATACAAGTCCAATATGTATAAATAATGGCATACTTTGTGGATAGTAGATACAACATATTATTCTATATATATAAGTATACAAACAAGTATTCTTCAAAATTAAAGCTATGATTTCATAGGTTGTGGTATGCAAACATTGAGTGTTGAAACAGTTTGATATAATGCCTTAGAGAATTGTGTTAGGATTAAGGTGCCATCAATCTTGTAAATCCTATGTATTTAATTATTTCAAACATTGTATGTAAATGCACTCATAAGGGATGAGGGATTCACCATTAGTTGTAACTAGCACTTGCACCAATAGGAGGTTCAAGGAATACGCCGATAGGAACAACTAACGAGTTTAGAAGATTTTCTGGCATGAATTTTTTTTTACGGTGTGAGACAATTTTCTGAGCACTATAATTCTCACTTATAAAATTCTATTAGATAATTATGTTTTTGCTGGTACGATAATTAATTTTATTGGGCACCAGTAATTAATTATTTACCAGTAGAGAGTTATTATTTACCGGTCAAGCATCTTGGTGGTTATGAAAGAATCTAGGCATCCAACTTCTAGGAGGTTGTTCGGAAACTTGTCATTGCCTTTTCATGGCTATTATTTTCCGATAACACCTTGTACAAGAAGATGGAAACTACCTTGAGAGAAAGGACAAACTAGGCATCCATTTTGGTGAGTCGGTTATAACCTACAAGGGCTATGTTAAGCATTGGGAAACTTCTGAGGTAGAGGCGTTGGGATGTGTAACCATCTTGGACACCTCATTTAGGTGTTGAGACACTATATAATAGGTGCTTTGGGTGGTAGTACAATGTAATGTGATGAGAAAGAGTGAAAACTTTGTACACAGGTGTTGAAGGATTAAAGACTGAAGAGGAGATAGGACGTGATTGTATTGTAATCTTGCATTTGAAGATAATACAGACTTGGCTCTCTTCTTTGTGGATTTTTTTCTGAAAGGGTTTTCTCCATGTAAATATAGTGTTATGTGTTTATCTCTTATGTTCTCTATTTTTTCTTGTTACAATTATTTACATTATTGCAATCTCCATTTGGCTATCAACTGGTTAATTTCATATTTGTAGTTGAATTCCATATTTTCATTTATAATTGTTTATTTCATTTCTAACAAATTGCCTCATTGATTGTATGAATAAAGCATTTAATAAATTGATAAATAATCTAAGGTATGATGGCTTATAATAGATAATGATTTGCAAAGTTTTATCAATAAAGACCCATGGAGTCGAATGCTAGAGGATGACATGCAAATTGTAAGACAAAATGTCATAGAGACAATGATTTTTTGCTACTATTTGTAGAATAATAATAATAAATCAATTTGAGGATTATAAAATCCATTACAATGGCATAAAATTTGTTTGGAAGATTGTTTCATAGAATAGTATTGACACATCATATTTAATAAAGTGCTAGGAGCATATTTAAAACCCCACGCACATCCCAACTTCACAAGAAGTGACTGGAATAGGGTTATTACATACCATAAGACATTATTTATATGCATATAACTATATATTTATATATACAAATATATGTGTATATCTATGTATGTATGTATGTATGTATACACTTATTTATAAAGAATATGTGCATATTCAAGTATTTGAATTTAGCCATAAAAAATAAAAAATTAAATCCTACAATAGTGTGCAAGTACACATACAGAAATACAATTATTTTTTTCCCACATTTCGATCCCACAAATCTATAATAGGGTCAACCTCATACCTATAATATCTCGACACTCTCTTTGCTATTGTATCCCCTCTGCACAAGCTCTAGGCCAACAAGCAATACACATAATGCCCTTCCTCCAAAATGCTATGCCCAGATTAAGATGGGAATAATGATTTTCCAAAAACCTCCTTTCTTCTACATCAAAATACCTATCTTTATCCATTTCCTACACCCCACTAAAAGGGAGTTTAATTGTCCTCCAAGAAACCCCTCTTCTTCCATCAACACTCTAATACTATTAATAAAATATTAATGAATTTGTGCAATAGTTGCAAATCCTTGTTAAACACTTGGAATGATATGAATGGATGCATATAAATAAAAATATTCTTAACTCCAAATAAATTAGCTCCAAAATATCAAATTAATTAATATAAAAGAATCTACTTCATGTAACTTTAAACTTTATACTAATTGTCACATAATGCAACTATATGAAGATAATAGAGACTCCATACCCTGACTTACAACCCAAATACACCTCTACATGCCTATAAAAGAATTCATCATATAGTCAGATTGAAAACTTGTGAAAGTGTGTGGGGTTCTTGATTAACTTGGTTTGACTACCATTTTGTCACTACCTACCATCCTCTCCCAAATGATACTCTCTCTCAACATGTAGGAGGGGGAAATATTATCCTACATCCACCTCATATCAAAACAAACGGTAGTTAGTTTGTTATCAAAAATCATAATCACAAATAAAATAAGATATCAACTGCATATGACAAACAAGTACAAATATTATGCACAATCAAATATCATATCAAATGAAGAATATTCTGCTAAGACAATGAAATATCAACTATTGTAATATTTGCAACACAATGCAAAATTTAAAATATTGATTTCCCACACCTCAAACATTTAATTAATCATTAAAATATTTCCTAAACAAATGAGATGTGACATTGTCCTTGTAAAAGTTGGAATTGTTATGAAACTAGTATTCAAGCTAGCCAAATGAAGCCATGCAAGTGCTTGCCAAAAGATGTAGTATAAGTGTTTCATACATTATACCAAAAAGTGGAGAATGGATCATAATGACCTATGTTGTGTTAATGTTGATGGCCAAAGATTTCTAGGTTTTTATTTATTCAAACAATTTAAAAATTACATTGTTGGTTGTGAACCAGATGCATGCATGGTTACTCAAGCCCATGCTTGTATGAGAAAAAATATATTTGTAAGTGTGTTTCTCATTTTGTGAGATCATTCTAGGTGGTGTTTTACCAACTAATAGACACATTATTTTTTTTATGTCCATGGAGTCTATCTTTAACAACAATTCAAGAGATAAGGTCACTTGGTATTGACTTGCTAACATTGATAGCCTACACGTATCACAAACTACAACCACTTGATGCAAGTGTGTTTTCAACATTCAAGTCATATTTCAAGAGTGAAATAGAAAAATGGATATCCAAATTTAGACATTAAGAGGGTAGAATTGGCACAACTTAGTAGCAAAGCATTTGAAAAAGTATTAACTATTGAAAACATAAAATTAAGATTTAAAAGGATAGTAGTATGGCCCCTTAATCCAAATGCACTCATGAGGAACATGTGTTCCAGTGAGACATTTCAATTTATTGCACCTAATGAGGCTTTTGCTAAAAAGTACATTCTTAGTCTTTCAAGTTTGGATGTGCCACAAAGAGAGGTGAACAACAACCAACAATCAAACCCTCCAAAGGAGGAAAGTGCACATGAAACACTTGACCAACTGAGTGAGGATTTTTTGGTACAACACAAATTAAGTTGTTGAAAATCACAAAAGTGATTTGATTGCCTTGAATTAGGTGAACATAATTAGCAAGAAGAGGGACTTAGTCCTCCCATTGAGCCAACCCAACCATCATGGGTCATGGAAGATACTATGAACCTTTGAATTCCTTTAAATTTTGATGAAGAACAAAGTAAGATTCATTATCATCTCCATTGTGTTGACTTTTTCCCAGACTGGATGCTTATTCCCAGATATCCCTACAAGGTAGCCATCAGTGATCAACAGGATCTCTGGGCCAGGGGGTCAACAGTATAGGAGATAGACTCTATATTTTATCTCCTCTTCTTCTTCAGGCTCTGCAAGACCTAGGGGGGGATTCCCTACTCAACATCCATGAGGATATGCATACAAGGCTGGGATGCTGACAGAAAGCAGATAGTCCTCTTGTAAGTAGACCAAAACTGAAAGATAAGAGCAAAGGGGCTAGCTTTGGGCCTATTAGCAGTTGTAGACAGAGGACTGAGGATCCTAAACTAACTCTAATGTCCTAATGTTGGTTTTAGATTTTGCTTTGGAGTTTAAGTGTGGATGCAAAGCTGGATATGGTTATAACACAAAACAAAGCATGATTGGTGCCTATCCAGGGCCTGGAGTCAGTAGACATACACCTGTGAATGATCAGCATGAACAACTAAAACTGGATTTCAAGGGGATATGTGTGATACCTGCCTTACAGGCATCTCCCAATACAAAGTGTTAGGTTATCTCTACTTATGGTATCCCTACTGCAGTATATCCCTCCCAATGTTCAACCTGAAAACAGTTTAATCTACCCCTCGAGTAGAAGTTAAAAGATCAGACAGTCAACATAGGAATTCTATGCTCTAGAATCTAAACATTACCAAACATCCAGATTCAGAAGAAGAATACATGCAATACTGGAGACAGAATTAACACAACACATGCTAAACAGCATTTCTCATATAAGTTTAATCATGAAATCAGTGGGTTCATGCCAAAAATAAACAACAAGAGATACATAAACTCACAGGTAAGCTGTACAGAGCAACCAGATCAGCTTGTTATGCATTACAGAGCCAAAATCCTCAACTTTCAACAACCTCTCAAATGAGCAAGACCACCTGCTTATAACAGCTAGGTAGGTGCTCAGCAATTAATTACATGGTTGACCAAAATTTCGCCAGATACACAGTATCATGAAAATGGCGCTCAAACACAACCGGATTGGCGCCCAAACTTGAATGCAGCAGGTAGGGGAGGAGACAGGAAGATTTCTCGAGCCCTGCGCCCCTGTTCGCTGATGTACATCTTCAGTCGGGTACATGATCGACCCACGCCATCGCCCATACCTCTGCAACAATCGCCATTAATGGCGCACCAACCCGCGGCCTTGGGAAGATCATCATACAGACTATCGCAAGCATTTCCCGCCGAGACTCATCATCATGATGTTTGAAAATGCAGGATAACACTATCCCACATGCACCCCGCGATGACCTCAATAACACTTTATATACTAGGTCATGAGCATATATCATGTCGGTGCTTTTGCTCCTGACGACACTAGTATAGACCTCATCATCATCATCCTCCAGCAGCATGATCTTCTGTTGTTCGAAATATCACCCTGACGTCATCATGATATTTGAAATATACCCTTCATGATAATCGGCACAACCTGATCCATCGGAGGAACATCCTCCTGCTGAGCTTATTCCAAAAGTCTGGCCGATGAACATCCTGATGACGTCATCATCATATACTGCTGACGTCATCATCATATCTGCCTACTGCGCACCTCCTCATATCCGGATGACGTCATCATCATGTTTGCAAATATCAGGAGGTCTCTTCAAGATGATCAGTTGTTAGAAATATGACCCCCGCGGACCTTGATGACGTCATCATCATATTAACATCATCATGATATTCGGAAGACAACCGGATATTTGGAAATATCCTCCTGACGTTCAAACATCAGGTTGCACTGTAGCTCCTCTATAAGATCGGGGCGATAACTGAAATGATGATGCTGCTTGAAAAGATCACCCCCAGTAGATAATGCGCGAAGCCGGCAGGCGGATATCCCCTTGATATCAGCATCATCATGATGCTCGAACAAAACATATATCCGGGTGGTATGAAAATATCACCCCTTCCTTCGGAATATCATGATGCAGATAGGCAGAGAAACAAATATCACCCTGATATACGGATGACGTCAGCATCATCAGGATGAGAAACAAAGAACAAGGTGATACAACATCATCAGGATGATATTGACTAAGATCATCCTGACGTTCAAAATATGATGACCCTAGTGAATATCGGGTCGTACTTAGAACTCTTCAACAACATCATCAGGATGATATTAACCAAGATCACCCGATGATAAAAATATCACCCCGGCGAAATATCATGAAGGCAGAAAATATGATGACCTCCGCAAGCAGCAGGATGATAACTGGAAATATCATGATGATGACGACCCTTAGGAAAAAACAAGTCAGGTCGACAACTTAGAGAATAACCCCTTCAAGATATTGGGGCAACATCATCATCATGTTTGAGCAAGGTGATATTCGGAAGATCACCGGATACTTGAAAAGATCACCCTCGCAAGCAACTGAGGGCGCACTGTAGCTCACCAGTATCATCAGGATAATAAGCAAACATCACCCGACAGTTGAAATATGATGATGACGATGAGAAAAACAAGTCGACGAAGAACATGCTGATGAAGATCATCATCGAAGACAATATGATGATGACGACCTCCTCAGAAAAATATGATGCTGCAGCTGAAAAACGCTGAGGAGGTCCAACACTTAGAAAAATTGGGCAAGAAGATGAAGGCTTCAGATGAAGAAACCTCCTAATCATGACAAATCAACCCCAGGTCAAAATAAGTGCTAACACATTGAAAATAATGAATGCATCTCTATTGGTAAACTATTATGTTGATTGTGGAGATTGGGAAGCAGGGGAGAATGCTATATAGAATTGGGAGGAATTGAGGATTTGGATCCAAATGTTAGCAAAGGGAAAGATGAAATTGAAGTAGAATCTAATCAACCATTGGGAGGCTAGATTAGTTCCAACATTAGCCAATTCCTAAAACTTTGAGTATTTATCTAGTGAAGGATACCTTAAACACAAAAGTTGAAAATGGAATTTGACTCAATCGACAATCTCAAATTATCACTACAAATGATTACATGAAGTTATTAATGGAGCAAGAGGGAAGAAAGAAAGAAATTGAGCAGGTGAAACAAAAAAAAGAAAGAACAAATTAAGGAGAGAAAGGCAATACGAATTACCGCTAAAGAAATGAAGGAGAAAGCAAAATTGGAAAGAGAATTACAATGCCAGGAAAATAAGCAACACAAAATTCAACAAAGGAGAGAGAAGGGACATAAAAAAGAGCAATAGAGGATACAATGAGAACAAGATAAAAAATAAAAAAGAGCTTGAAAGAGCAAAGAGGGAATTGGAGAGGCAAAGATGTTTGAGCAATCCATTAAATCCTTTTCCCAAACATCATGCTATACTCAATGAGATGGTATGTATTCATTGCCCTCAATATTCTACCATAATGACTTTCACAAGTGTTACCCAAGGGCATTCCAATAGTAGCCCAAATTCTCCAACATCAACCATGGAGGAGCATATGAGTGGGAAAGATATTACAAGCACCAACTTAACACCAAACTCCATGCCATTATTAGGATTCTCCTTTGGCCCCTAATTTCAGTGAATTAGAATAGCTTCATATAAGATTCATCTTATAGTTCTAAATTTGATTACAAATTCAAATGTTAATAAAGTGGAAAGGTATGTGTTGGTTACATTTTTAGGAGGCATGCATGCCCATTTTCGTAGTAAATAGGAAAGCAAATTGTAGGTAATGCATTGGTAGGCAAGCATGCCATTTTGTTCACTCAATCATCATACTCTGTAATTATATTTTTTAGTATTAATAGCATATGACTTAGCAAAAAATATAAGTTCAAGTTACAACCTCTATTATTGTTCACCATGCTTACTCTTAATCAATTTATTATCAAGCTTGTAAACTGAGAAAATTCAACACCATAAAATACACATCTCAAACTACAAGAATACAAGAACATTAAAATCTTAGACTTCAAGAATAGTAACTTATCTTTGCAAAGAAAAATATATTCTCAAAGAAATTAAGTTCAACACTTGAACACAGAATAGAATGCTATAGTCAACAACTTACAACAAACAAATAAGCAATAGAAACTAAAAATCAATTGGATTGTTCCCTTAGTGAGGTTCAAAAATAATCTCACCTTCTCTGCATAGCAAAAGTTCTTGTGTATGTTGACCAACCATACCAACAACAAATGTCTATAGGTACTCTTCAAAACATTTAAAGATCAAATATGCCATCAGTTTTTATATTCATATATAGCATAAAAAAATATGTAAATTTAACTCGTATATCTAGAAATGCGTTATTAAAATAGGAAGAATTAGTTAATTTCCATTTGTAGTGACTATGTTATAAAATACAAGTTAACTTCAACAAAATAGGTAGCCTTTTCTACAAGTCTAATTATGAAAATCAACAATAGAATTTTGTTTCACATACCCATACATCTTTGCTAAACACCTGCATTTCCCACCCGAGAAAAATTTATAGCTAAGAAACCAAAACTAAAAGAAATCCATGTCTATAAGTTCTTTGAGATGATTTATTATGATAAAGCCCAAACAAAAATACCTTTAGTGCTTTGAAATAAATTGAGAATGGCAACCTCAGAGGCAATGAGAAGAATCCATCAATGAGTTGTAGATAATCTTTCCTTAGATTCTTAGACCACTACCCAAGATCAAAGTTGAGGATTTACTTCGCTATTAATTGAGATGTTATCTACAAATAAAACCCCCACCAATGATTTACTGCATAAAACACAACAAATTATAAATATCACTATTGTTAAGATAAATATAGTAAATTATAAAATGCGTCATGCAATAATTCAATTTATGAAGCCTAATAAACAATAGATAAATTAAATACCCACATTCTTGGTTTTATCCTGTAGAAGAACATGATCATTCGAGCCATCTAGAGTTAGGTAGACAAGCTTCTCATTATTGAGCTTGTCCTATTGTATACCATACCTATAAAACCCAATATAAAAAATTGTCCTATAAAAAACTAATTACAAAATAGAAGAAGACTATCATGTTGTATATTGGGCCATTCCCTTATCCACAAATGGCTCATTAGTAGTTGTTTTGTAGGCCAAAATGAATTGCATATTCTCTCCCAATGTAGGCCACCCCATGCTTATACACTCTTTCTTCACAATTGTGTCTCTACAACATTGTGGGAGGTGTTAAAATGCACAAACAATATAAGATTGTGTCCAACATGTTAGCAAATAAACTTGTCATTGTAGTGATTTGTAGGAATCAATGTGACTTACACAATGGGTAGTGGCTCGTGCTTGCAACAGTTGGAGAAATTGATACCATTGAGTAGGCAATTTTCCTATGTGTTTGAGAGGGATAGTTCCCTCATATGATGAAGGTATTTTTAGGGTTTTAGGTACTTTTAACTAGGAAGTGTAGAAGGGAAAGAAAAGGAAAGAAAATGAAAATGAGAAGAGTAGAGAAACCCTAGATAGAATAGATATGGAAAACTATCTAGGATTGTTCAATATAAACAAGAAAAGAAGGAAGGGAAAGGATATGTAAATTTATTAAATAGAATTTAGAGTTTGACAATTCTACACAATAGTCATTATTTAGAAAAGATGAATAAACCTGAAATCAAACTTGCAAATTACAAAAAAGAGTTTTGAGAAACAATTACATTATAATCTAACATAAGAAAAGATAATGCTTAACTAGCAAATTAAAATTCAAAGTCCTGCTTGGAGTTTTCATTACTTCTCAAAATTTACAAAAGCACAAGGTCTTTTGTTCTCATGTACAATATGTTGTGTGTTTGGCAAAAAGTGGTAAACCTTTTACAATGATAAGACTTAATATTTTATAGGAAAATATTTCCCTTCCTCCCATAACCATTCAACTACCTTCAATTTAGACTTACAAAATATAAAAAAAAATACCAAAGGCCCAAAATGAGCATACATTTAATAACTCATTTAAAATAAATACATTACAAACATTGATAGGGTTAACTATATAATTAAATATTAAGTCTATAATTTTGATGGGTGTGAGGTTGTTGCAGCATTTTGGTCGAACATTTGTCATGCACTGGTTGTAGGTGATCATCCTTGAAGCATTTTATCAAACATTTTATAAACAAGAGTTGTAAATAATGATTCCTAAAGAAATGTGTCTCCTCCTCTTCAATGATAACACATGGCTTAGCCCCTACTCCAATACCCATCAAGACTATAGTGAGCATTGCCAAACCTAAAGCACACGGATAAGTTATCACCGTAACAGAGATTCCAAACTACAAAGAAAGCTCAAATTCACTTATTGGAAGAGGTATGGACATAACTTGGGATATGATCCCATCAGTTCTACCATATACATGCTACCCAGGTAATAAAAGCCACCCTAGCAACCATTGAAACAAAATACTTAGTAAATTTTTTTGCAAGCATTAGAACTAGAGTTTTCTACATCTGGGCAGGCTCAACAAGCCTAATAGTTTATGCAAAAGTGAACTCAAGATTTGCATGATCAACTCTAAGATGTAACCTTCCAACTCAACTCATGGTTCCTCTAAATACTTGATTACCAATCCTTTTTTGGTGAGAGGTTGAAGTTCTCCTATCAGTATACTTTCATTCACATGACTTTCTCTTAATTTCATATTTACCTCATAATTTAAATCTATCATGTATCTTTGCTCCATGAAAATTTGGCTTCATAGCTGCAATTAGCCACCTCAAGGCTGCCTCTACAAGGAATGAGAGAGAATAATGCTTATGAAATCCAATGTCTTTGATAATAGTTTGGACAGATGTGACGAGGGTTGAAAATTCTCCAGATGTGCTTATTTATACATATCCAATTAATACTAACTGAAAGAATACCAATTTGAGTTTAGCCATGCCTTTCCCTTGTCTATCTTCTTCATTTGTTACTGGTGGTACTTCATACAATTCTGCCTTGTGAGAGACTGCAGAAGGTCAACATTGCTTGACAGTGCTTCATTCACCTTGGACTCATGAAAAGACATTTGAAGGTTGACTTTTGTGGTACAAAAATCATTCTTGCTATTTCTGTAGATCAAGGTGTTGTATATAACCTAACTTCAATCCATTCCCTTGTTCTTCATTTCACACAAAACCATTTCAAGAGCTCATATATAATTTCAATTTAAGTATACACATCTACCATGTAAGTCCTTCAACAAATCCAATTTGTTTAAACCCTGTTCCAAAGTTGTTCTTTGGCATAGATAGAGAAGATGTTGGTGGGAGTCGTGGGAATATAGATTTACACCTACCAATGTATTTCCTTGAAAGCTTCCAACGCCCATTTTAAACAAATCCATTTTGTGAGTACCCTGCAATCATATTTCCTGAGGCATTTTGTCTATGGATACACGTTGTACCCATATTTGCCCTAAACAGAGCACCAAACTATCATGAAATTGCTGGCAATGATTGTGGATGTGGCTGTATTTATGCCAACAACATTTACTTGAAAGTTTCGAATGTCCTCTCAGAAATTTCGCCCAGTAATAATAGCAATCCATGAGACCACATGTTTTTTGAGGCGTTCCTTCTACAGCTGATCACATGCTAATCTCTGCATCCATAGTTTGCATGTTTACCAAAACATTTCCAACAATGATATCTGACCACAATCCCCTTTCCTTTATGCTTTTGTGAGAGTCCATACGTAGTTCCAAAATGTCAATTTAAGCACAAGCAGAGTATCACTGGCAAAGACATGCATTTATGGTGTCCATGAGATCTCATTTTTCAGAGGCATTCGTGTCTTTGTAGGCACTCTACGTAAACATCATCCAGTTCAATGGTCAAACAGTCAATAGCAATTTTACACCTCATCCACAATAAAAAGTGGTAAATATTTGTCCTATTTTTATTGGCCAAAATTGACCTTTGACTGTTGAAATGGATGGTGTTTAAGAATAGCCCTTTGTAGGAAGCAGAGCTCAACATGGAAGTTGCACTTTTGCAAACATATGCATGTGAAGTGCAAAGTCTAGAGTATAACCGTTACTTTTTATTTTCTTTTTATCACTTAGGGTTGAGGCTCTTGGTCTCTTAGATTGTTTGGTCCTATGAACGTCATTAAAAATCTTTCATTCATTTATTATATAAGTTTTGTGGAACTTAACTAGGTGCAGGGATAAGAAGGGCATGGACCAAAGAGAAATATGCACTTTCTTACGTGCCATGAGTTTCCGCACCTCTACATTTTTAAAGAGCTTTTTAAACTCTACTTTTCCTTTATTAAGCCTTTCAAGGTTCTCAAGGATGCAAGAAGTACCTCACAAGTGTATGAATGTTGTGGGATTTTGGGGAACATAAGGATGTAAGGACTTTGCCAATTTTTTGTTTATATGCTTGCAAGTTCACTTTTCCATATTAAATAAGCCTATTCTCATATATTCTCATCCTTATATCTTGGTAGAGTTGTGGAGACATTGGAAACAAAGGTATACATGTAACTTGCAAATATTTGCGAGATCGCAAATGAGATCAATAATTTTGATGAATTGAATGCTGACAGAAATAAAGGTTAAAGTGCAATGGACTTACAAAAAAATTAATTTTTGTTTGAATTTAATCACCGTATACTCTACGACAGACAAACAAGCAATTGACTCCTAAATTTTCATCAACAATTTTGCACACATACCTTAAAAATCCATTACAAATGTAAATAAACGTTACAACTCCACACTTTTGTCAATCGAACGATTTAATTAATCGTGTAATCAAAATTTGGCAAATTTAATAAAGTCAAACTTTAAAATTGACTTGGAACCACAAACTACGACTACTTATGTTTAATTTTTTTGCAACCCCACCTATTTATATTTTATGACTTTAAATTGGTGAAAATGAATTAAAATATAATTCCAAACCAAATGTCAAGCTTTTCGAAAAGCATATGTATTGCGCAAGAACTTGCTACCATGTATTGAACTTTCAAACAACTATAAATTTGCACATGCAAATCGATTATAACTACAATAAGACTTGAAACTACCCTGAAACCAACATGTTTGAATCTCAAAGAGCCCTTTAAAGATTTTTTATCAACTTTTCAAGCCATTTTGCAACTTTGTAAAATTGTGAATTGTGGGAGAAAAAAGATGTTGAAATGTACCCCAATATGATATACTTGTCAAACTATATAGAAGCCCTTGATGTTTATTTCACTGAGATCTAATCAAACATTTAATCGCCTTCATAGAAATTAGATTAACAAGGGAGTTGCGACTTGATTTAAACTATCTTGCGATGCTTTTAAGTTATCAAACTTGATTGCAAACCACTTGCGACTACAACCAACGATTGGCAATTGTTGACTTGATAGATAGTTTGACAACTGAAGACGATCAGGATAGCCTCTTGATGACTCACTCGTCTAATATTTCTTTAGGCGACTGGACCCCCTCTAAATAATTGTGGGCAATGAGCTTGCCAATTCAGTGGATGGTGGCCTACCAACTCCTTTTACTACCATCCCCTATGAGCAATGGAACCTAATCGAATTGCCAAAATCCCTCTTCAGATTGCATTTAGACATCCCATTGAGGTTCCCCATAACCAATTGATCCCGCATCAATCAATCAATCAATAGGTGGATGCAGGAGAGCATCAAGGTGGGTGGGAAGATAGAGATTGGGGTGGGTGGGCCCCTTTTCCATTATCGAAAGTGGCAAAGCCATAGGAAGTGGAAGAAGTAGGGGTAGCTACAGTGGAGGCAACACAAAAAGAAGCATAGGTGGCAATCAGAAGAACCCAGCCCCTCCCACTCGGGGACCTCTGTGACCAAGATTAATAGACATGTACATTAATGTTTTTGACTTGATCAAGCTAAGATGGAGAATTTTCACATGCAACTTGGAATACTGACACGACATTTGGGATAACAACTCGATAACTCATGTTGACTTAGGGAATGTGAAAAACTTAAAATTTGCCAAGGTAAAAAACGAGGATAACACATCAATAGGTAGAAGTGTGTAGAAGTTGGAGGGTGCAAAGAACAAAGAATGACGATAGAGAGAAGGATGAAGGTCATTGGTGGAGGAAATAAATGCCAAGATGAGGTTTCTTCAATTCATTTCGTGTAGTTGTAAGTATGCCTTATGTTGGCTTCGTGTACATTTTCCACTTGTAACAAGTGTGGCACGATTCAACAACTGATGGTACACGCAGACAATTGTTAGATGTCGTTATAAAGTTATCATTTATCAATAATTCTTAGAGATTTTTAGCCTCACTAAATAAAATTGTAGAAAGATTAAGTTGTAAATAAAATAGTTCTATTTATGACAGATCAGACTAGTCATTGTATCAATTTAAAGTGCTGACATAGAACCAATTTTTCTGTAGACACCACTAAAATTAGAGTCCTCTACCATCCGGCTCGGCTATTCTTAAATATCATCCATTTCAACGGTCAAAAGTCAATTTTGACCAATAAAAATACGACAAATATTTACCACTTTTTATTATGAATGAGGTGTAAAATTGCTAAACTGTTTGACTATTGAAATAGATGATATTTAAAGAGAGTGCTGGGATACGCTCTCCCAAGTACAGGGGTTCCCAAAAATATGCAGCAGTGACAGCCTCCCTTCTAACAATTTGACACAATTGTACAAACCATTGGTCATAATCTTTATGTACAAAGAGAGACAGAGAGAGTCGGAGGAAAATCCGGTCATTACAGGAAACTAGACCTAGAAAATAAAATGATTAAGACATTTCGAGCGGGTTTTCTTCTTCTGCCAGATCCTCACCGCAACCTCAACGTTTATGAAAATTCAGCGGTTTACATGTATTTCAAATTTCGCTCCTTCATTTCCAGTGGCGTTGAAGAAAGAATGGAGTCGTGCACTGATGTGAAGTCAGTGAAGCACTTCCACGCCCACATACTCGTCTCTGGACTCCATAAAAATATCCGGTTGGCTGCCAAACTTGTAATTTTGTATACGAATCTAAGGGATTTAGCTGATGCACGCCTGATTTTTGATCAAATGTATGAGCCACCCCTTTTCTTGTGGAATATACTAATTAAAGAGAGCGCGAGCAAGGGAGCCCTTGAACTGTACTACCGAATGCGGCAGGCAGGGATACAGCCAGACCATTTTACATTTCCAATTGTGGTGAAGGCATGTGGTAAGCTATCAGATCTGCAAATGGGTAAGGCTATCCATTACCACGTAGTGAGAAGTGGTTTAGAATCAGACGTTTTTGTAGGGAATGCCCTCATAGATATGTACGCTAAATGTGGGTGTGTTGAGGATGCACAACAAGTGTTTGATAAAATGTCTGACAGAAACAGAGATGTTGTTTCCTGGACTGCAATGATTGCTGGTTATGCTCGGATTGAGCACGCTGAAAAAGCCCTGTCACTTTTTCATCAAATGCAACTTCAAAATGTTGTGCCTGACTCTGTTACCATGGCTTGTGTTATATCAGCTTGTGCTAATTTGGGTGCTCTAGAGCAAGGCAAGTTGATTCATGGTCAGATAAATATGAACCGATTAGATTCTGACATTTTCATAGCGACTGCATTGGTAGATATGTATGCCAAATGCGGTGATTTAGATATTGCAAACCAACTGTTTGAGAAAATGTCAAGAAAGGATGTGGTTACATGGAATGCAATGCTTGCTGGGTATGCTAAAAATGGACAAGTCAATGAAGCTATAATGCTCTTTAAGCAAATGCAACTGTCCGATGCAATGCCCAATTTAATATCAGTGGTGAATCTGCTCTCTGCCTGTGCTCATCTAGGAGCTGTCCAACAAGGCACAGGGGTTCACACTTACATCATTAAAGCGGGGTTTGAATCAAGTCTTGTTGTGGGAACTGCTCTCATTGATATGTATGCCAAATGCCGGAGTATAGGTATAGCACGGCTGTTGTTTGAAAAAATGTCTTGTAAAAATGTGGTTTCATGGAGCGCAATGATTGCAGGTTATGCTCAGAATGGGCTTGCTAGTGATGCCTTGGTACTTTTTGAGCAAATGCAGCTAGAAGATATGAAACCCAACTCGGTTACCATGGTAAGTGTTCTCTCAGCTTGTGCCCATTTAGCAGCTCTGGAAGAAGGCAAACGCATACATCATTACATAGAAAGGAATGGACTTGAGTTGGATATTTCTGTCAAAAATTCCTTAGTGGATATGTATGCTAAGTGTGGCAGTATAGACATTGCACGAAATCTTTTTGATAAAATGTCTAAAAGAGATGTGATCTCATGGAATGCAATGATTGCAGGGTATGGAATTCATGGGCATGGTGACGATGCTCTTGCGCTTTTTAACCAAATGCTACAAGCAAGAATAAAGCCAAACCACATTACCTTTGTTTCAGTTTTATCTGCATGTAGTCATGCAGGTCTGGTTGACTTGGGACGCAAATGCTTTAGTTCTATGAGTAGAGAATATCACATTTCCCCAAACATGAAGCACTATGTATGCATGGTAGATCTTTTTGGCCGTGCTGGAAATCTGGAGGAAGCAGGAAACATGATAAAAAGCATGCCATTAGAGCCTGACATTGGTGTGTGGGGGGCCATGCTAGGTGCCTGTAGAATTCACTCCAATATCCAGCTAGGAGAATATGCGGCCAAAAAACTCTTTAATTTAGAGCCTGAAGATGCTGGATATTATGTGTTGATGTCAAACATTTATGCTGCAGCAGGGAAGTGGGATGATGTAGCCAAGGTGAGAGAATTGATGAAAGTTAAGATGCTGAAAAAGACACCAGGATGCAGCTGGATTGAGGTAAATAACAAGATTCACACATTTCTTTCGGGAGACAAATCTCATCCTCAATCTGAGAAAATTTATGCAATGTTAGTGACATTGATTGAGAAGATTGAGGAAGCTGGGTATGTGCCCAACACAAATTTCGTGTTGCATGATGTGGAGGAGAAAGTAAAGAAGCGTATGCTTTATAGCCACAGTGAGAAGCTTGCTATTGCTTTTGGGCTCATCAATATCAATTTTGTGATCCCTATTCGTATTACAAAAAACCTTCGTGTATGTGGGGATTGCCACAATGCATCTAAGTTCATCTCTAAAGTAGTCCAGCGAGAAATCATTGTGAGGGATGCTAATCGGTTTCATCATTTCAGGAATGGATTTTGTTCATGTGGGGATTTTTGGTGAAGTTTGTGTTTAACAAATATAAGTTTCATTAACAGCCAAACTATGCATACGACTTGCTGATGGTTGACAATCCGAGTATCAGCATTACATTACATTACATGTCAGGTTACTAGAACAATAAGTAGATTAGGTCCAAAAAAACTAGCAGAAGAAGTAGAACAGGTCCAAAGAAATAAATCAATAACATTCACTAAAGATGCTTGAAATGAACAAATTATGTATAGAATTGTAGGGCGGTAGCTCAAAATTACTTTATATAGAAAAAGTGGGGTGCCAATGTTACAAATGTGAACAGCAAATTTTAAGATCAACAAGTGCTAACAAGTACACATAAAGAGCACATCTGAAATTTATGGCAAGATCATTCAGAATCAGTCTCAGTTGCATTAGAATTGTATTCTTGCTTAGCATATTTTCCAGATTTACTCGACTGAGTTTGACTGCTATCAAGGCAAGTGAAGAGTCTTATCTTCATCTAGCAAACCCCACTCTGCTTTTCAGCATAAAATCTTCTTAGTGACAGGGACAAAAGACACAAGTGAACACAGTGTAGGAGGTTGCGTCCATAACAGACCAGGCAGCACAGTCAAACTAGGCCACACAGCACGGTCCTGTCTTCAGCAGCACAAATCTCGGAGCAACTTAGTCATATCTGCTTGATTTCTGTTCCGTTCCTAGTTATCAGATTCCAATCCTCAATTGTATCACATCTGTCAGTCAACAAGGTTAAGACCGGCATCACACCAGAAGCACATTACTCCTCAATGATTCAATATTGGGGTTTATTTTCTATGTATGATTTGATTTATTAGCACTCCACCTAGATTATCAGCATGAGGAAGCATTTAGTTCTCATCACAAGAAAACATCGGAAAATGCAATACTGTTAACCATGTTGTAAAAGCATGCAGCAGCGTGAGCCTCCAGTATAACAATTTGACACAATTGCACAAGCCATTGATTATAATGTTTATGTAGGATGAGAGACAGAGAGAAGCAGAGGAAAATCCGAGCATTACAAGAAACACAACAAGAAAATGACAGAAATTTCGTGCGGGTTTTGTTCACCTGCCAGTTCCTCATTGCAACCTTAACGTTTATGAAAATTCTGCAGTTTATGTGTATTTTAAAATTCACTCCTTCATTTCCATCAGCATTGAAGAAAGAACGAAATTGTGCACTGAACTGAGGTCAGTGAAGCAACTCCACGCCCACATACTTTGTCTCCAGACTTACAAAATATCCACTTGGTCACCAAACTTGTAATTATGTATACCAAACTTGTTGATTTTGGTAGCTAGGTCGGATCCCTTCTAGAGACTGACCTAGTCATAAAATGCTGAATGGCCTACCGGCCTTAGCATTTCGAGATCTCAGATTGTATTATCCGATTAAGGCAGGCCCCAATTGGGCGAACTCACCATTCTATGTATCTTGAAATTACAAATAGGCTAGGACCAATTTCAAATGTAACGCATATGTAATTTGGTGCCAAATCGTTTGTGCGATCTCATATAAATGAAGAGTGACTGGTAGTCACAATGCACAACAATCTCTCACCGAATTCTACTTTGCAAAAATTCTCCATTGGCGATCTATTTCAAGTTCTTCACTATTCATCTGCGACAGTTCAAGAGCTCCGCCGATAGTTGAACCATTCGACAGGTTCAATGCTTCCACTGGTTCGATAGGTTCAATAGTTCGAACGGTTCAACAGTTCAACGGTTCCACAAGTTCAAAGGTTCAACAGAGCAAGGGCGCCAACAGTGGAACTGGTTCAACAGTGCAATGGGTTCCTCGGGTTCAAAGGTTCAACAGAGCAAGGGCGCCGACAGTTGAACTGGTTCAACAGTTCAACAGGTTCCTTGGGTTCAAAGGTTCGACAGTGCAAGGGCGCCGACAGTTGAACTGGTCGACAGGTTCAACGGTTCAACGGGTTCCTCGGGTTCAACAGTTCAACAGTTGCAAGGAGCTCTGCTGATATTTGAACCATGCGACAAGTTCAATGGTTCATTCAACAGTTCAACGGGTTCATAGGTTCAACAGTTCAGTGGTTCAATCATCTTGTCAT
Organism: Cunninghamia lanceolata; assembly: GCA_027924645.1. Taxonomy (NCBI): domain Eukaryota; kingdom Viridiplantae; phylum Streptophyta; class Pinopsida; order Cupressales; family Cupressaceae; genus Cunninghamia; species Cunninghamia lanceolata. The sequence continues at coordinate 19,210 of BSBN01000807.1, forward strand.
TAGCAATTCTGCGAATCAGTGAAACGAATCTGATCTTTCTTAGGCGAAGTCGCTAAGGTTTATTCAGGGCTGTTGAATCTTTGTGATTGCTATATATGTAAGCAAACTTAAGGCCAGATAAGTTGTGCCTACTATTTGTGCCCTAATTGGGCAAAGTTGTAATTTGCCTTCGCCATTAATATAATCGGATTTGAAATTTTCTTGCTGGGTTTTTCACCTCTAAGAGAGGTTTTCCCAGGGTATATGTGTGTTATGTGTGCATTTGTTCATTTTTGTTCTTTGCTGTAAATCTGATTGTTAAAATTAACATGGTATCAGAGCCAAGTTCGAATTAGTATAATCAGATTTGCAGTATTCAGTTATTTACATTCTGCTCTTATCATTAAAGATCAGATAAAATGGCTCACAGTCTCAGGGTTGAAGACAGATTAGATGAGGCTTCCAATTTCACATCATGGAGAGTCCGCATCATGCTTGCGTTGAATGAAAACGACCTTGCAGACTTTGTGACCAAAGAATCTTCCGAGCCTGAGGCAGAAGGAGAAAAGACCCAATGGAGGAAGAAAGATCTTCAAGCTCAAAAGATCTTAATTGATTCAATAAAAGATCACATTGTTCTCATCATCTCCAAGCTGAATACATCAAGCAAAATGTTCAGAACCTTGGAAGAGATGTATGAAATCAACACACTAGTCGTGTTCTAGCTTTGAAGCAGCAGCTTCATCACATCAAGATGGCTAAAGGTGAATCCGTCATGGCTTACTTCATGAGGATTTCTAATTTGAGAGATCAGCTCTCATCTATTGGAAAGATTGTTGATGAAAATGATTTAACTATGCTAGCTCTCAATGGTCTTCCAGCATCTTGGGAATCCTACATTCAAGGAATTAGTGCAAGCGCTGATCTGCCCAAGTTTGACAGATTAAGGGCTAATTGTATTCAAGAAGAATCTCGACTGACTGCTAGAGGAATTATCAAAAACTCTCATGAAGACAATCATGTCCTTGCTGCCCAATCTTTCAAGAAGAAAGGAGGCTATTGGAAGAAGAACAATTTCAAGAGGAATAGAGATCAAAGGTCTAATCCACCTCATGATTCGAATAAAAAGAAAAAGGACCTGTCTCAGATCAAGTGCTTCAGGTGTGACAAATTTGGTCACTATGCAAGGGACTATTTATCCCAGCCAAAGCAGCAAGGAGCAAACTTAAATGAAGTCTCAAATCAGACTAATGTTGAAGACTTCCTTTTCATTTCTGCTCTGTCAAGTAATGTACCCACAGACAGTAATACATGGCTGATTGATAGTGGTGCATCTAAGCACATCACCGGCTATCGAGAGCATCTCTCAGACTTGGTGGAGAAGGAGTCTAATCTTCATGTGGTCATTGGTGATGATGCTCGCTATTCTGTGAGAGGTTTTGGTACTACTTCCCTTAATTTAGATTCTGAAATTTCTCTTCACCTCAGTGATATTTTGTTTGTGCCGGGAATCAAAACAAACCTTATCTCCGTATCAGCTTTAGAAGACAAAGGTTATCAGATTGCATTTTCTGAGGGAAGAGTGCTTGCATGGCCTAAGAAGTCCAGCATCAAATCAGCTCGTGTCATTGGGAATAGGTATGAGAGCCTATATAAGCTTTCAGCACGTCCAGTTCAGCTCTCATTCATGAAGCACCTGAGTCAAGCGAGCTATGGCATAGAAGACTTGGACATCTTCATTTCCAAGCCCTCCCCACACTTGAGAAGATAGTTAAAGGTATGCCTAAACTTAGTCATATTCATGATAATACATGCAAAGGTTGTGCTATGGGTAAGAACACTAAGAGTCCATTTCACAAAGTGAAAGTAGGTCTAAAGAGAAATTAGCTCTTGTGCATTTTGATTTATGTGGACCTATGTCTGTTGCTTCCCCAAGTGGATTCTTGTATTATGTAATCTTTATAGATGACTACTCTAGGAAAACTTGGATTTACTTTCTCAAATCAAAAGAATCTAATGAAGTTCTAAGTAGATTCAAAGAATTTAAACCTTTAGCTGAAAATCTATCTGGGAAAAGAATTAAAGTTTTAAGGTCTGACAATGGAGGTGAATACACCTCGGGTAGTTTTCATGATTTTTGTGTTGAGGCAGGGATCAAGAGGGAGTTTTGTGTTCCCTACAACCCTCAGCAAAATGGGGTTGCAGAAAGAAAGAACAGATCCATAGTTGAGGCAGCAAAAGCTATGATTCATGATCAGGATCTGCTGACTTTCCTATGGGCCGAAGCATCTAGGACTGTTGTCTACATTCAAAATAGATGCCCTCACCGTGTATTGAAAGATATGACTCCAGAAGAAGCATTTTCAGGGATCAAACCTGATATCAGTCACTTGAGGATCTTCGGGAGTCTAGTATATGTCCATGTACCCAAAGAGAAGAGAACCAAGTTGGAACCTTCTGGCAAAAGACGCATTCTTGTGGGCTACAGCAAAACATCCAAAGCATTTAGAATTTACATTCCAGATCAGAAGTTTATTGAGGTTAGTAGAGATGTCACTTTTGAAGAAAATATTTCACTCAAAAGATCTAAAGGCTCAAGTATAGAGATTGACAATGAAATTCATGATAACCCTCAAGACATGGATATTGAGCATGATACTAAAATTCAAAGAGAGTCTACAGAATCTGAAAATTACAATGATCCAAGTGAACCTTTGGATCCTACCGATGGGCCTAGGGACATTACCGTGAGTAAGAAGAGACCTCTCTGGATTCAAAAGGTAGAAAAGTTTGCAGCTCCAAGTGGCACATCCAGAATAAGTAGGAGACCTCAGAAATTCTCCAACTATGTTGCATTGATGTGCAATCTCATTGAGACTGAACCTTCCAGCGTTGAAGAGGCCATGAAACAACAAGTGTGGAAGAATGCTATGGATGAAGAATATCAGTCTATCATCAAGAATGATGTTTGGGACATTGTGCCTAGACCCAAAGGTAAGTCTGTCGTATCTTCCAAATGGTTGTTTAAAATTAAACATGTTGCTGATGGAAGTATTGAGAAATACAAATCTAGATTTGTGGCTCGTGGCTTCTCTCAGAAAGAAGGCATAGATTATGAGGAAACCTTTGCCCCTGTTACTCGATATACCTCTATCAGGACTATCATTGTTGTTGCTGCAGCTAAGGGATGGAAGTTGCATCAGATGGATGTAAAGACAGCCTTCCTCAATGGTGTTATTGAAGAAGAGGTCTACATTGAGCAACCTAAAGGTTTTGTGATTCATGAGAAAGAATCTCATGTATGCGGACTGAAGAAAGCATTATATGGTCTTAAGCAGGCTCCCCGTGCTTGGTATGAAAGAATTGACAAGTACTTGGTAAGCTTAGGTTTCTGTAAGAATGATGCTGATCCTAACCTTTACTTCAAGGTATTCAATGGTCAAATGTTGACTTTGGTTTTATATGTTGATGACTTATTCCTAACTGGAGAAGATCATCTCATTCTTAGATGTAAGGAAGAATTGACTTCAGAATTTGAAATGAAAGATCTAGGTCTCATGCATTTCTTTCTAGGGTTAGAAGTATGACAAAGACCCAATGAAATTATTCTAAGTCAAGGAAAATATACCATTGATATTTTGAAGAGATTTGGAATGTTAGATTGTAAACCTATGCCTACTCCTATGGAAACTAACTTAAAGAAGTTGAGTGAATCTGCAGCTAGGTCTGATCTTGTGGATCCTAGTGAATACAGGCAGCTGATTGGATCCTTGATGTATCTAGTTAACACTAGACCTGACATTTTCTATGCAATGAGTGCCCTCAGCCAGTTCATGTGTGAACCAAGGCAGATTCATCTTGTTGCAGCCAAGCATATCTTGAGATATTTGCGTGGTACAGTTGGATATGGATTGAAGTACTCTTCCAATACAGTCATTACCTTGGAAGGCTATTCTGATTCTGATTGGGCAGGAAGTGCCACTGATAGAAAGAACACTTCTGGAGTTTGCTTCAGCTTGGGATCCGCCATGATATCCTGGTGCAGCAGGAAACAGTCTTCAATAGCATTGAGTACTGCTGAAGCAGAATATATTGTAGCTTGTGTGGCAACTCGAGAAGCAGTGTGGCTTCGAAAACTCCTTGCAGGATTGTTTGGACAACTGTGGGAGCCTACAGTTATTCACAGTGATAACTAGAGTTGTGTGAAGCTCTCTGCCAATCCTGTGTTTCATGACTAATCAAAGCATGTAGAAACTCAGTATCACTATATCCGGGATATGGTGCAAAGGAATGCTATTCAGCTGAAGTACATCAGCACTGATGAGCAAACAGCGGATGTTCTCACCAAACCTTTTGCTCGAGTAAAGTTTGCATATTTTCGAGACAAGCTTGGAGTTGTGGAGAGTGAAGCTCTAGTCGAGAGGGAGACTCAGCATCAGTGATACATTACACTGTATCTTCCACCCTCTGTGAGTAGGCATGGTGGATCCACCCTCTGCGAGTAGGCATGGTGGTAATGCACTCTTCTCTGGGAGAAGTTTGAGGTGAAAGCCCTCTTCCACCCTCTGCAAGTAGGCATGGTGGATCCACCCTCTGCAAGTAGGTATGGTGGATATCATGGGGGAAATTCCATGATGTGCTTGTTCACCCTCTGGGAGTATCTATGGTAAACGTCATGAGGAGATGACAATAAGCACTTATGTTTTCATCCATGGGAGTAGCCATGATGTTAGTCACTATGTGACTTGATCCTTATGAAGGAATCCTCCCTAGCTAAGAGGGAGTGTTGATTTTGGTAGCTAGGTCGGATCCCTTCTAGAGACTGACCTAGTCATAAAATGCTGAATGGCCTACCGGCCTTACCATTTCGAGATCTCAGATTGTATTATCTGATTAAGGCAGGCCCCAATTGGGCGAACTCACCATTCTATGTATCTTGAAATTACAAATAGGTCAAGACCTATTTCAAATGTAACACATATGTAATTTGGCGCCAAATCGTTTGTGCGATCTCATATAAATGAAGAGTGACTGGTAGTCACAATGCACAACAATCTCTCACCGAATTCTACTTTGCGAAAATTCTCCATCGGCGATCTATTTCAAGTTCTTCACTATTCATCTGCGACAGTTCAAGAGCTCCGCCGATAGTTGAACCATTCGACAGGTTCAATGGTTCAATGCTTCCACTGGTTCGATAGGTTCAACAGTTCAACGGTTCCACAGGTTCAAAGGTTCAACAGAGCAAGGGCACCGACAGTTGAACTGGTTCAACAGTTCAACGGGTTCCTCGGGTTCAAAGGTTCAATAGAGCAAGGGCGCTGACAGTTGAACTGGTTCAACAATTCAACAGGTTCCTCAGGTTCAAAGGTTCGACAGTGCAAAGGCACCGATAGTTGAACCATTCGACAGGTTCAACGGTTCAACGGGTTCCTCGGGTTCAACAGTTGCAAGGAGCTCTGTTGATAGTTGAACCCTATGACAGGTTCAATGGTTCATTCAACGGTTCAATGGGTTCATAGGTTCAGCAGTTTAGTGGTTCGATCATCCTGTCATCAGCAATTCTGCGAATCAGTGAAACGAATCTGATCTTTCTTAGGCAAAGTCGCTAAGGTTTATTCAGGGCTGCTGAATCTTTGTGATTGCTATATATGTAAGCAAACTTAAGGCTAGATAAGTTGTGCCTACTATTTGTGCCCTAACTGGGCAAAGTTGTAATTTGCCTTCGCCATTAATATAATTGGATCTGAGATTTTCTTGCTGGGTTTTTCACCTCTAAGAGAGAGGTTATCCTAGGGTATATGTGTGTTATGTGTGCATTTGTTCATTTTTGTTCTTTGCTGTAAATCTGATTGTTAAAATTAACAAAACTAAGGGGTATATAGTCAGACAATTTTACTTTTCCATTTGCAGTGAAGGCATGTGGGAACTTATCAGATCTCCAAATGGGTAAGGCCATCCCTTACCACATGGTGAGAACTGGTTTAGAATCCCATGTTTTTGTAGGGAATGCCCTCATAGATATGTATACTAGTGTGAAAATGTTTTGCAGACTTATATGTTAGAGGTTGTCGTGACTACATACTCATGTCTAAAGGAAGCGACATTGATTCTTAAGAACAAAGGGTTTTATAAGAAATTGCAAAAACCCAAGGAAAAAGGGGAGGTTACTTGAATAATACCAATGGACGGATACCACATCTAAGCTTTCTAGAGGAGGAATGTGTGGTACCTACAAAAGGAGAAGGTCTAGATTGGTTAGGTGCAATTGCACCAAAATATATCAAATAGTTCTCAAACTAAAGAAGATCCTTGTGAACAATTTTGTTTGAGTAGGATTCAATAAGAATTTAGATTGTTTGCAAGAATTTTTAAAAGAAAGAGAATTTGTTTTCTGAAAAAGTTGTCCCATTCAATGCATTAATGTCTGGATATACAAGCATGGCAAGTATCAGCGGAATGTACTCACTTGGAATGTTTCTTAATACAAATATGCTTAGGGGATCATCAAGCACTAATTTCATGACCATAGGGTCAACATATAGGATTATATCTGGGAGAAACTATTTCTCAGCACAATCACGGATGTTAGATGTAAGACTCGAGTTATGCACAAGTTATGGCAGGATTATTGACATGTTCAAATGTTAGTGCACAAATATCTATACCGTGAAGTACTATAGCTCTAATCGGTGGCGTAACAAATGAGATAACTGCTACTTACTTTGCATAGCCTACTATTATAACTACTAGACCCCCTTGATCCAAATACCAAATGTACAAGGATCAAGTTAGATTGGATAGGATGTTTTTAGGCCAAATAGTACTACATTCTCTATGGATATGTTTTGCAATCGGTTCAATCTCAACCACTAGTACAAGTGCATTATGAGATGTCTATAAAATTACTAGAATACCAAGGAATGGAAAACACATAAGAACACATCAACAAATGTGAGATATTGTGGAGAGCAAAAGGAATAGTTGCATCAAAATTGCGAGCAAGCTAAGCATTGCCACCAGAAATTTCAAAAATACCAAAGTGAAAGAAATCTCTATTCCATCAATAAGGTAAATAAATGAGCTCAATTTCAACCATAAATTCAACACAACCATAAGAGTAACATGATAAAAAATATATTAAAAAATTGTGGCTAATATAATCACCACTAGCCCTCACAAGCAAAATAGAAAGTTCATCAATAATTGAAATAAATGTTCACAATCTCAAAATTGCATTTTTACATACACCATGTGTCTGACTCTAGTCACCAACAAGGGAGAAGGGATATAACAATTAGAAATATATCAAGGCTTCTCATATGCTATCACCCTACTATTTAGGTATTCATAGAAACATGATGACATCCATCTACATATGTGCCTTCATAGCATTATGTAATAAACCAAAAGTACTTAATTTTCACCTTCATGTTACCCAATAACATGAAGGTGCAATCATGTCTTCTCACCCAACTAGTAGCATGACATCATGCCCTACACTATGTTGGAACACTTATGTGGCACAACATTGTATCCAATACTTCCATGTCAGAACATGGGCACGATACAGAAACCACTCTGGACACTTTGGCTCTCTATTATCCAAGGACTAAATAATAGCATCCTACCTTGGAGCTTTCTTATCCAAGATGAGAAAATAATAATTTGTTGATGACCTTATTGTCACTAAAAACATATACCAAAATAACACCATTGAACATAGCAAGGCAAGATAGGCTAGCATAGAGTGTTGGCAAGAGACACTGCTCTAATGAATGTTGAATGTTGTCATTGATGGAAACAAGGTTTGGTAAAGGGGATTTCAGTTGGGAAGACTAATTAGCCAGAATAACTAAGTATGGATAGTACACAGAGTGATTGACAGCAATAACAATCGTATGTCTCCGCAGTTGAAGATCAAGGTATGCGGTTATGGTATGTTGTAAACAACCATTTGGTGATAATATGTTCCAATGTCCAAGTTTTGACTTTCATATGGTGAATTGTCTAAGTCCGGATGAACAGAGTTAAGCCTGAAACAGTGTAAAGCACCTGAGTATTTTGGTCCGCATTCCTCCGCTATTGAGTATTTTGATTTACAATTATAAGGCAATGTAGACACATGTCATAAGCATCTAAATCTAGAATTGTAGCGCTTGAAGTCCACTAGATCATATTTGACAAGTTCTCCAGTATCGGCTTCTAGTCTGACAGTATTTCTCTGTGACAGAACAACAGTTCTGAGATCCGCATTTCTCTATGAAAGAATATTATGCTCCGCGGTTCTGAAGGTATGCTAAGAGGTCCATAATGAATGTTGGCTATGAATCTCAGAGTCTCATATGGTTTGTACTGGAAGTTATGGTATGACAGTCAAGCTAGTTGCGTGTACACTTAAGGGATAAGCCGACAGGGATGTTAGATCTATATGCGGTGAAGATATATTGTTTGAACAATCAATCTAAGTGGTTGAATGATTGGTCCTGACCTATATAAAGACTATTGTATGTTTGTTTGGGTCCGCATTGTTGTTTGTGCACAAGATCAAGCCGACAAGGTATAACATTTGTATACACGTTTCATGTTTGGCTTGCTGATCTAATTGTGAGATAAATCTTGTTGCGGATATATATACTCGATGGATTTCGGTGTTGGAGGAAAGGACAAGTGTGAATAAAATACAAATTAAATGTGTGTGTGATCTAAGACAGCTTTGTGATAAAATAAAAAAAAAAGATAGTAAAAGCAGAAGGGCAAAACATATGTGAAGCAGAGCAGAAAAGCAGGGCAGACATTATGAAGACATTTGAGTTTGTATACTGAGCTACTAATGGAACTGCACTTCAGCATTCTATAGATGCATTTGCAGCAGTCATCTCTTGGCAGTGAGCCAATCCTTCTTCTATCTTCTCTTCTAGTGAGCCTATTGTAGTGAGCCTTCATGTAATTCGGTATTGTTATCATAATATATTGTGAGCTAACACTCACCATGGTTTTTCCCTTTTTGGGTTTTCCACGTAAAAATCATGTGTCCATGTGTTATGTTTTTATGGTTGTTGTTCTTATGTTTGTTTTACTTTCAAGTTATTGAATGTGGTAAATGGATTAATAATTATGTGAAGGAGAAGTTTTACAGAATACTGATTCACTCCCCCCCCCCTCTCAGTATTCTTTGTGATCAACATAGAGAACCAACCAAATGATTCTACTAACAAGACGGAGTAGAGGTGTAATTGTCAAAGGAAGGTATGGTTGGTAAGGATTTCTCTAGGCCAAAATAACAACATTACACCATATGACTTCCTAGGTTTCCACTATCCCTTCTTGACCCCAACACATATTGTGACCATTATCCAAAATTGATACTTAACAAGTTAAACATTTATGCAAACACAAATGTATGACTCCACCATACTTGCAATAATGCAACCATTCTTAGCCTAAATACTCAATATCCCAAGCTCAAAGATATATAAAAAGAGTTCATAAGATACTCTCAACACATCACATATAACAATCGTTCCTTAGATTTTATTACATAATGTTTGAAAGACAACTTTATCATGCACCACCACGAAATTCAAATGTCATATAGTTATCTAAGAAGTCCAATGCTATATGCTAAAAGACACAATCTCCTTTAGGCATGAATAGACTCAATCCTTGTGCAATAATTAAGAGTGTCACAATGAATTTCTTAAACACAACACACACACATGTGCACTAATAAGTGGATCACAATCCAACACAGTCATAAACTCACAAAGGCAACCTTATAAGGCAAAAACATGCAAATAGGTTCTCACACACTTATAATGAGCTAGGATTTCACACTTTACACCAAGATTAAACTAAATGCAATGAAGTTATGACATGCAAGGAGATAGACCATCCTCCAAGACACACCTCATGGTAGGGCATACTCAATAGTGATCAGCACAATAAACGCGAGGAATTCCCACACCAAAAAGTTCTCTAACATCTAGCATCATACTAGGAGTACACCATAAAATAATAAAGGTGCTCACGCAACCCCTAGGTTCATCCAATAGGTAGCATAAGTAAATAAGATTATAGACGGGGACCTAAGTCATTACCCAAACAATCTATTTCTTCAAAATTTCATTAAACACACTATGCAACATGATAACATATAGTCAAGATATGAAGTTCAAGATTCACTTCTTACTAGTATTTCAAAGCATCCACTCTCTTCCTAAGATTCATGTATATGAACATCACATCATCTCTTTCAACACTCAAATATGACTATTCCACAAGAAGAGAATTTGACACATCACTTCAACTTTAAATTCTAAGCCCTCTAAGGCACCTTAGGTTTCTAATCAAGCCCTTTTATTCACATATCTCATTACATAATGAAACCAATTACATCACAAGATTCATAAACATCTAGAGGGAAGAAATAAACCTAAATTAAGCCTACAACTTATATCATACCAAAACAAATTCTTAACAATTACTCTAAGCAAGATCGCCCCTTGCAAGTATTCCAAGTATACCTCATTTCAATTAATTACATGCATAAGATCAACAAGCAAACTCTTTCTCAATTTTCAATTTGCATCATTCGCTAAGAGAGTAAATGACACTTTATTAGACTTTTATAATCATAACCTTTCATAATAAAGATTCAATGATAGCACCATAAGAATAGTAGATACTAACCATTCACATAATTAACCTTCAGAATCTCCATAATATTCAAAATTGTTATTATGACTCTAAGGATAGCATTAACACAAATTATGTATGTGGTACACAAAATTTATCCAAAAGTGATGAACAAGGTGATACTATGCACAAAGACAAGTCTTCTACTACTATCCACCCATATTGAAAAACTTGCAATAAGTCATGAATGACATGAACTAGCACTAGATCTATAACACCAATTAGCTAGTACTCACACACTATTGGTCCAAATATAGTCACCCTTGCCTACCTAGTGCCACTAAAATTTGTGGACAAACTCTCACATAATGAGTCATTATGCCACACATAAAACATGCTCCTCTTAGCTAATGATGTGTGGTTTCTAATCTTCTTAACTATTGATAGTCCAAATGACTAATACTAAGTTGAACATCTCCAAGACACTATATTAGTAGTTGAGGAGCACCATTAAACTATGCTTGATCCTGACACTCTTTGCAAGATGCTCTATACTAACCTCCTTGAGGCCCTTGTTGAGGCCTATGCCTCTACACCCTCTGATGAACCCTTGATGATAGTTGAATACCATCTGCAAGGCTAACATATAAGTTCAATGCATCCCTATACCCTTTAGTGGCTTGCCTTTCCACGTACCAAGGTTATTCTTGTTGAGGCTTACCCACCTGCTCCACTCTAGAATAAAAAAAGCTCCTAGAACAATCTTGCTCTACATAATGGGTAGCCTCCTAGTGAGGGGGATGTCACTTGAGCACCTACCTTATGACATGTAAAACTTGAGGTCCTATATCTACTAGTGCCTCATGCACTCTCCTCTCAAAAATGGTTCCTCAACTTGAAACTCATGAGACTATCCTCTACCCAAGCCATCTTGATCAAACTAATGGACCCTTACGTACATGGGTCTAGGTAGCATTCTCCTTTTTAAGAAAGACACAAGGATTAGAAACATAATAGCCTAAGCAACAAATGCACACACACCCTAGAGCTCCTAGTGTTGCAACCTAGGGCTCTGATACCAAATGTAATACCCCAAATCACATAAGGGATAAAATGGAAGAAAACATGGCCAGCATTTTTTGTGTAGATAGTTGCAACACAATAGTGTGTTATTCATTCTCACAAATGCACACTATCATTTCTCATTACAATCACTACACTAGGTAGAGAAGCATGAACACCTCAATCCAATTTAACACTTCAAGAAACACAATGCACTAGTAGAAGACTTATCTATTGTGAAACAACTCATCACAAGGTTCAAGAAGTAATAGCGATATACATCAAGCTAGACTAGTGGCACCAAATAGGGGAGAGAGTCTCAACCTATACTAGTGATCAAGTACTTGTACCCACCACCTAGACAAAAAATGAGAAACTACTACAAAGAAAGACACGATTCATTCTCCAATTTCTTAGTTTGAACACAAAAGAGAAAGCATATGAATTAAGCTACATAAATTAATTCACTTCAATTCTAATTCCATAAGCATAGGTGTGAATAAATGATAGCAAGACCAATCATTTTCTAGCATCCTAATTCAGAATAGAACCTTTATTCAATATATTAATTTATCCATTTAATTCCTTCACTAATACATATAATACTTATAAAGGAAGAAATGACCAAATAAAGAAACATGCCAAATGCCATGAATAGATTAAAACATCACAAGAGATTTCCAACAATGTGGAGAAAACTATCACAACATGCATATTGAGCCAATAGTCACACATTGAAGTTTAACACAAAAATCTACCTAATAGGAACACCCATAATTTATTCTAGAAATTGATCGTAGAAACAAAAATTGTAGGAAATGAACCCAAAAAATCATTTAAAAAACTCCTTGCCTGGGATGCTTCTAGAATAGCATGGACACTTTCGTAATCCCCCAGTTGCTTCTACAACTATTGAAATGTTATCACAAATCTTGTTAAAACTCACAAAATCATGTTTTTTGAAGATGAAAATTTACACAGGGATGTCTGACATATTTCCCTAGCTTCCCAAATTGACATATAGCAATTGTTAGCAAGATATAGAAGGTTGTAAGGCACCATACATGTAATTTGGGTCATTTCTAGACCCATATATCCATTATATACTACTTAAATAGCCCTAAAACACCTCTAATATGTCTAAATAAGCTAAAAAAGAGTAAAATATCATAAAGAAAAAGGTAAATTCATGGGAAGAAGATAATTAAGTGTTATTATGAAAATATATGATGGAAAGGTATTATGAAAAGGCATTAAGCGGCTATATAAAGAAGGGAAAAGTGAGAGATAAGAGCATGGATCATGTGAATTATATATGTGTGAGAATACGGAAGATGATATGTGAGAGTAAATCACGATGAATTAATTATAAGACATGTATAAGCCATTAAAGTATATTAATATGTATTTGTATGTATTTTTATGTATATTGATGTATATATATAGTTTATTATAATTTGGTTTATACTTATTGCATATCTAAGTTCTCTCATGTTATTGCATCACACCAAGATTTACTACATATAATAGAGTATAAAAACTTAGACTCTGGTCTAGGTTTTTCTATCAACATTTGGTTCTATTGCGAGGACCTTGGTTGTTGTTACATAAGAAGGGAGATCATACCAAAGAAAGAAATTAGTGGAAAAATTTTTAGAAGTGAAAATTTGGGATTTTTTAAAAAACTTATACATGGTGAAATATTTATTATGAAAAGGTGTGGTAATACACAATAAGCACTAGCCCTCATGGAACAAGGCACTAAGGTGATGGAATAGAGAAGGGAGGGGATCCAAAAAGACATGACTTCTGAGACAAATTAGGGGCAATGCTTGGGGAATAAAATGATTAAGGGATGTAAGATGAATAAAGTAGCAAAAGTAATGATATATAGAGAATAAAATTAGAGAGAGAGAGAGAGAGCAAAAATGTTGGGAGATCACCAATTGGTAGAATCATTGAGGCCATGGTATAGGGACCCTAGAAGATGAAGAAGTGTTTGCGAGTATGAGAGAGAGAGAGAGAAGGATGTCTTAGAGGATAAGGGTGTTTGAGCAGGGGTAGCCAATATCGAGAGGTTTGGGATGAAGTTAAGATGGAGGTAGAGAAAAGGAAAGGTCCTTGGAATTGATGGATCACGAGGAAACTTATGGAGAAACCCTATTGAATGGAAACACCTTATATATTAAAGATAGGAATTTATGATATGAAAGTGGAAATAGAAATAGAACTGAGAGAAAATTTTAATAAAGGGAAAAGTAGTAATGTAGTCAATGAAGATTAGAAGAGAAAAAAATCCCAAAGGATGTGACCCCCACATCAAGAGACATGAAAGGAGATGAACCCCCTAACCAAATGTCATCTCTTGTGCCACTTATATTGAAGAAGACAAAGAAGAACATATTGATAAATAGTTGAGAAGATAAGGAAAAATAGAGGGACATAAAATATGGAAATAAGTAGTAGTGCCTATATTGAAACCAATGATAAAATAGAGTTTAGAAGACTTATGATAAAAATGAGTTCTTTATGGTCAAAAAGCACCACAAAAATGATAGAAGGACCTACTAACACCTCTACATTTCTCAAGGCTCCAATTAACTCAAGAATGGCCTAAAACCTACAACTAAGGTTTAAAAATGATAGGAAAGTCCTATGGACCTACCCTTAGCATGTTAAATGAAAATGCAATAACCAGTGAGGCCCAACCCTTAGAATCACAAAATGACAACTTTTAAATTTAAACAAGAATTTCCCTCTTTTAAGAAAATTTTGTGACCATTTCTAATTTAATTTTACTCAAAATAAATATTACAATGGTGAGTGCTAACTCATAGCATCAATCCTCAATTCATAATTGGAATCCAACACAATAATTATAATTATCAATTTACGATTTTGGTCAACTAAAAAGGTCCACAAATGATTAAGTAAAAGCTAAGGATAATATTAACACAAATTACGTACATGTGGTACACAAAATTTATCCAAAAGTGACAAACAAGGTGATATTATGCACCAAGACAAGTCGTCTACTACTATCCACCCATATTCGAAAACTTGCAATAAGTCATGGATGGCAAGAACTAGCACTAGATCTACAACACCAATTAGCTACTAATCATTCACATAATTAACCTTGTAAGCATAGATAAGGTCAATATATTCATAATATTCAACATTATTATTATGACTCTAAGCATGGTATTAACACAAATTACGTATGTGGTACACACAATTTATCCAAAAGTGATGAACAAGGTGATACTATGCGCAAAGACAAGTCATCTACTACTATCCACCCATATCCAAAAACTTGCAATAAGTC
The DNA here is from genome assembly GCA_027924645.1 of Cunninghamia lanceolata. Lineage (NCBI taxonomy): Eukaryota > Viridiplantae > Streptophyta > Pinopsida > Cupressales > Cupressaceae > Cunninghamia > Cunninghamia lanceolata. The sequence goes on from BSBN01000807.1 coordinate 34,217, forward strand.
ATGAAGAACAAGAACTAGCACTAGATCTACAACACCAACTATCTATTACTCACACAGTAGTGTTTCAAATATTGAAATCCATAACACAATAATTATCAATTTACAATTTTGCTCAACTAAAAAATAGCACAAATGATTTAAGTAAAACCTAAGTACTCTTCCAGTTCCAGGTGAGGTCTCCATAGCTTTGTTGAGATCATCATAGCTCTTGATTTGCAAACAAACAATATATAAGTGTTGTTGAACACATTGAGATGCTGAGAGGGGGGGTGAATCAACATATACAAAAACTTAACTATTTAATTACAGAACAAATCAAATTACTTAGAGAATAGAAAGTAAAACATGCACCACATTAATCAACACATTGACACCAAGATTTTTACATGGAAAACCCAAAACGGGAAAAATCACGGTGAGTGTTAACTCACAATATAATGCTCACTGCTTTAAAAGTTTACAACATTGTTTTAAGGCTACAACCCAAGGAAGATACAACTCCCAGCTAACTATGCTTTAGGGCTACAACCCAAGGAAGCTACAACTCCTTGAAGAAAGCTCACTGCTACAAAAGATTACAATGAAAACATTATGAACTGTTGTAATAGAAACATCTGACTTATATTGATATTGCAGTCCTCTTTTCTGCACAATTACATCTTCATATCGACTTCGTACACTTCATACTTCTTATTCTGCTATAAATTCCATGCATTCTGCAAATGACTTTGCTCTTCTATATATATCCTCTACAACATATCAAAACATTAATTAGGTCAGCACCAGAAAAGCCTTTAGATGAAACGTGTAATACTCCATGAGTCTACATCAAACATATTCAATATGAAGAGAAAATAGGTTGCGGCTCATCATACATCATAATAGAACCCAAAACATATCACAACACATCCTTCAATGTCAAAATGACTGATCAAGATCCACCACATATGAAGCAAACCAGATGGTCGTCTTAAACAACACAAACATTGCTAACTATCCATCTTCACATCACCGTGGAGAAGCCAAAAACATTATGCGGACCAAGATTTCAACCATGTATCTTCTCAATACTATCCATACACCATTCTTCTGAAGTATCTAATCAATATATGCATCCACAAAGCAGGAAACATGTTGAACTAATGAAAACAAAGCATTTCGGACAGACTGTGATATTCCAAGACTTAGGATTTTACATTGCGGTACACCAAAACATCTACTAAAACTCTTAGAAATGATCCTGTGCACTATTATGAACACATTCCCAGATCTGTACAACCTCATTTATCACTTTTGGAGATAATTAGAGACTTAACTTAGGTATGTTGTACTCCGAAGCATAGTTATATACAATTCTTTACTAACTGACTTGAGTACCTTATGCAGTACAGGAAATAAGAGAGAATTGCATGTGGTTCAAACTTGAGATACTATGAAGCATGCAGAATCTCTGTAGGCACTCATATAGCTGATCTATACCTTCTTCATCTTCTGTGGGTACTCAAACATATGCATTGTGAACCACTTGGACATCTGGAATTGACTGTATTACTTCTATCATTTGAAAATTGACTTTGCAGACCATCAGGACACTTGATACTGTAAGGAAGCATGTATTACCCATCACTAATAGTGTTCTCAAAACCACATGATCAAATATTTACCTCCGAAGGAATGTAGAGCATTCCAACAGGTCTCCATCATTGCTTTACTCTGTCTGACCACTAACCAAAACTTTATTACTGATAACTTTCTCTGCATAAGGTGTAATGAGCTGAAATCTTGGATATAACATTTTTGTATGTCAAACAACTTAGCTTCTTAATTGCAAGACTAAATCTTGCTTTGTAGAGGAATGCGGACCAGAACACTATGACTCTGCCTTAGGATATATATACTGTGAATGCCTTAGTCAAATTTCTGCAACTTATCCCTAAGTGCGGTACTCCAAACTGATATAAAGATATACATGTAGGGATACAAAAACCATGTTAGAACAAGTGTATTCACCTCTGCATCATGTTTAGACACCAGACTGATCACCGCATCACACATGGACAACTTTTCTCCATCTTCAAAGTCTTCCAGACTGACTTGCCCATGTTGACCCTATGTCTTCAACAATGTCAAAACATCTCTCTCAAATCTTCCACTGTCCATCAGCTTATCCAATTATGTCAAACCATCTCTCTCAAATCTTCCATTGTCCATCAGCTCTATCCATCTCCCAAGTTGACAAATATAGAGTTGACATCAATGAAAACACATATTGCTAACAATCTCCCCCTTTGTCATTGATGGCAACACCAAAATAAAATGTGTACAAACACTCCCCTTAGATGCATATTTCTCTCTCCCCCCCTTTGACATCAAGGATGTAACATCCAAACCGAAATGACAAGAAGTATCTAAGTTTTTACAACGGTAACTTTTTTTTTTAAAAAACTAGGTAATCAAATACAACATTTTTCATTTTATCATAACATGATCTCATTTTCATAAAACTGAAAGAAATGACATAAATAAAACACTTTGTTTTCTAACAAATGAAATTTTCTTGAAATAACAAATATTGGAAACATACCATTATCATGCATCTCGATTGTCGACTCATCACATTCAAGACTCGGCATTCCTCAGTATTTGGAAGAGAAAGTATCTTCAAGGAGCTTAACCTCCAACCACAGACCGTCGGTCTCCCGCACTCCTTCCTAACCGGAAGTGGCCCTACCCTACTCAAGAGGATAGACTTAGGATAACCATCGGTGCTTGCCATCTGAGCTCTGGTGTTGTAACCTACGTGTCTTGTTATCGCGCAGATCCCTAGATACCCTCTAGTCATGCACGACACTCCAAAAGAAACGCCATCCAGTTACGGTGAACGTTCGATGCACTTGAGGATAGTACACCACCTTGGCCAAAGGATTTCTTTTTAATTAGCGTTCTAAGAACGCATGAACTTGGTTCACCCACCCTACTCGACTTGAACTGGTCGAAATCCTACAGTTTCCTATTTGTATAGTTTGAACTATTTGATGACCTTGATGACCTCAAGGGCTTAGGATATCCTCCTATAATAGCGCAAGGCGCAATATTTACTCTAATCTCGAGTTTAGAGTTTTCATAATCCTATTATCCTGTAAAATCATTGTTTAAAAACGTCCACTCCTAAGTGGTTTCATACTTGTTTACTTGGTTCCCATATTTACACAACATATTCAAGTATCTAAATCATTTCCTGTTATCCCAAAATTCAAGGATTCTAGACTCATATGGTCTTACAAGGTAAAACGTTTCTAGCATCGTCGCATGCATAGTAATCTCGACTCACATGCAGGTTTTCAACTTAACTTGTTCATTTCAGAACCATGACGGTTTCCTAATCATTACCAACACTTTATCTTCCTACTCCTCTTTCCGTGTCATTGGTTTCACATGGTTCATCAAGATGGGAGTCGTAAATATAATATAAATGATTATGGAATCATTCTTATATCAATGGAGATGACCAACGCATGGTCGACCTCTAACTAAAGGTGTATGACGGATCAAACATCAGTTGTTTACAACTGCATTTTCCGACTATCAAACAAACTAAATTTTACATCTAAACATGCTTAAAACTGTGGTTTTGGCTCCTACATAGCATGCACGTGGAACAACGTGTTTACTTGCTGTGGAGCTATCGTTCAAGGAAGGTAAATGACATCTTGCAACAAAATAAGTTCATTCCTAAATGAGTATACGTTAGAGAACTGCGTTCTTTTATTGTACAATTTCATTCATGGCAAGAAATGCTACAATTCCTGAGTTTACGAATTCTAGAAGACAGCATTACTTCTACTTCTGAGTTTTTAAATCACAAACACAGCAATGATGCTACTTCATGGATTGACCACACACAGATATCATACTTGGTTTACGTTGTCATACATTTCTTCTCATTTTAAACGTATTGATCTTTTGTAATAGTGTGACTTACTTACATACAGGTCTAATTTGAGAAAAGTAAAGAAGGAAATGAACATGTTGATGAAATTGGAGGTCGCTGTGGCAATCCCACGTTCTCCTCTGTTTTTCTTCGAAGCTATCTCTTTTATCTCCTTCTTAATAACGACAACCCACACTAAAACAAACCCCTCTCTCTGTCGGACACTGTTCCAATCAAAGGCAGGCTTCGCAGATATCTCCTTTGCTAGATACTACCCCGAAGCTTCTGTCGATCTCTTACTGTTCGCTGGCTACGCAGAAACTTCTACCCGTAGCTCTCTACGTTTTTCTCCTCAGTTACCTCTCTTACTGCTACTCACTCTCTAATCTTCCTGCCACTACTGCTTTTCTCTTTTTTCACGGTGCAGGACTAGTCATTCCGTCCCTCACTCTCTGTGTCGTTTTTCTTTTCCTTCACCTCTCTCCCTTCCGATGATGGCCTTTTTCCTCCCTCTAACTACTGCCGACTCCTCTCTAACTCTCCCGACCACTATCTCCTATCCAACGATATCTCCCTCTACTCTTACCTCGCGGTTACTTCCCTCTCTCCGCGACAGCCCCTCTCGCTACCTTATCCTCCAAACCCAACGGGAGTATCTCCCTCACCCGTCCAATATTCCCTCAACTACTTTCCGTCGCTCACTCATTCTGCAACTCACGTTCACCACTTCTACTTCGCGCAGCAAAAAAAACTCAACAAACTCAGATTCCTTACCTCTCTTTCCAACGTCACTCGATGCCTTCGCACTCCCTTTAGTGACGGGGCATCCATCATAAGTTGCGGTTTCTCCAACATGCTCCACTAACTCCCATGATGACGCAGCTCCTCAAACTGAGGTTGGTTAGCCTCATTCCAAACAGCACTACAAGAATTTCGCTCCCTCAACAATGAGACAGCATTGTCATTAAATTCGACGGTCGCACTTCTATCCCCATCGCTAAATTTTCTCTCTCGCCCGCGGAGGAGGAACTTAAGACATTCTACCACTTATCGACACTAGCCTAACTCAGGGGGGGGTCGACATTATTGATCTTGAACCCGACTTCTCACTATCACGACCAAACAAAAAGGTGATGGCTCCTATAGCGACAAAACTTTGCTAATGGACATAGCAATTCCATACTTACTCGAACATAATGGCATCTCTCTTTCTGAGATCAATAAAGATGCATTTTGTGAAGTTAAGCTCGACATGGCGGTGGTTGGGAAATGACTAGAGCGTCGTTTTGGTCGAAACGGAAAAGGAGACAAGGACTATCTTATAAAGAAAACTCAAGGTCAGATCGGTAACTCTCGCGGTCAGAGATAGAAGAAAGGACTCACATTAAACGATGAACATAATAAATTATTTCATGTTATGGCTTCAAATTAACATTCGTCGATCTATGAGAAAGGAAAATAAATTCACGACACAAGTTTGACGCGTTTTACGACAATCACGATGGATTGGTCGTAACACAAACGAGTTTCTTACACCGTTAGACGCACAAAGCCAACTTCTCGTATCTTTTGACTACGAGACAAGATTTACGATTTTCACCACAAGAGGATTCATTAAATACTTATAAACGGAAATAGTATACGTCTAACTAAGTCGACTTGCTATTATGAACTTACGATGCCATCGACGACTCCAAGATTCTATATGACAACTTTCGACTAGGATGTTATACTTTATCCTCTAGCGTCGACATCTAGTTAACTAACCCAACCGACAACCAAGACTAAAATGATGGTTCCAAGGTTCATCTACCTGTTTGGTGTTCTCATTAACAAACACCCATGGTTAATTTCCAGAGTCTATACTCCCTCTCGAAGATACTTTCTCTTCCATCAAACACCGTCCACCTGTTCCTGCATCGACAGACTCACATACAATTTTGTGGTCAAAGCACCTATGATCCAAATATAATATATCCAAACATCATTGCATTTATTATAAAGACATTTAGTCTACAATATCATCTTGATCGTAATCATTAGATTCCACAATTCCATATAACAACTTGTAAGATAAATCATCAATTTTCATGTCGTTCACAACATAATAAATTACTGAAAGTTGCAAGAAAGTAAATAACATAATTGTTTTCAAAAAGAGGGATGTAACATATCCTTCCCCTTTAAAAATCATCGTCCCCGATGATTAAGTTTATCAAGCAAAATCTTAAACTTAAAACAAACTTTCTATAATGCAACTTTAATGTCTTTAAAAAGTTTTGGAAATCTTTGATAAATATCTTTGTAGTCTTCCCAAGTGGCGCTATCCTCGCCATATTGGTCCCACTGTATTTTGCATTGCAAAACTTCTCGATTACGTAAATGAAGTTTACGCATTTCGAGTACCTTGAGTGGCTCGATCACAACCACCCCGGGTTCTTGCATCTGTAAGGAATTCCAGTTAAGAATGTGGTTATTACCTACAAAATATTTCTTTAGATACGAAACATGAAAAACATTATGCATCTTAGACAAGGCTGGAGGTAGAGCAACTTTGTAGGCAACCGGATTGATAATCTCAAGAACTTCGAAAGGTCCGACATAACGAGGAGCCAATTTCAAAGATTTACCAAATTTTATAGAACTCTTTTGGGGTTTCACTCGCAAAAGCACCTTCTCGCCAACAGAGAAGTGCCTAGGCACTCGCTTGCGATCTGCATAACTCTTTTGCCTGTCATTGGCTTCTGTCAACCTCTTCCTAATCACTTTAACTTTTTCTTCCATATCAGCAAGCATTTCAGGTCCAATGCTTATCCTATCTTCCAGCTTATCCCAGCTTATAGGAGTTCTGCATTTCCTTCCATATAATGCTTCAAATGGCGCCATCTTAATGGCAAAATGATAGGAGTTGTTATAGGCAAATTTGACAAGAGGTAGATATTCCTCCCATCTGTATTGCTGATCCATGCAATACATTCTCAAAAGGTCTTCTAATACCTGGTTCACTCTTTCCGTCTGTCCATCAATTTCGGGATGATAAGCAGTACTTACATTCAATTTAGTCCCTAATGCAGAAAACAAGGTTTGCCAAAACCGTGAAGTTATCGAGCATCTCTATCAGATATTATCTTTTTAGGTACCCCATGCAGTCTGAAAATTTCTTGCACAAATTTTCGAGCCAAAAGATGTGCCCCGTCTGTCAAATTTCCCGGTATAAAATGTGCAACCTTGGTTAGTTTATCCACAACAACCAATATTGCATCATGCCTGTTCTTAGACATTGGCAACCCCTGGACAAAATCCATACTAATAACTTGCCATTTCCATTCCGGAATATCATGTGGGTATAACCCAGTAGGATGTTGGTGTTCTGCCTTAACTCTTTGACACTCCAAACAACTAGCTACAAACTTTGTAGCATCACTTTTCATTCCTTTCTAGAAATATAACAGCTTGACATCCGCTAACAGTTTTGTTACTCCAGGGTGTCCGGAGTAAGGAGCACAGTGAACTTCCTTCCACACAAGGTTTCTAAGTTCAACTGAATCAGGGACATAAATTCTTCCCTTGAATCTCAGCAATCCATCAGATTCAAAACTGAATCTGTCATATCTTGGGTCCTTAGGGTTTAGGTGCAGAACCTGTTTCACTTGTTCATAATACTCATCCCCAGATAAGTTCTGCAATACTAAATCTTTAAAGTTAGCATGTATGGAGATTATAGAGGCTATGTGCCTTCTTCTACTTAAGGCATCTGCTACTCGGTTTTCCTTGCCCTTGATATAAGAAATTTCAAAGTCATAATCTGCTATTAGTTCCAGCCATCTCCGTCGCCTTGCATTGAGATTAGGTTGTGTGAATATGTAGCGAAGGCTTTGGTGATTAGATTTTAAAATAAAAGTCCTTCCCAACAAGTAATGTCGCCACATCTGAAGGGCGTGAACCACTGCTGCCATCTCTAGGTCATGAGGAGTGTAATTCTGCTCATAATTTTTCAGCTTCCTTGACTCATAGGCTACTACCCTGCCATCTTGCATAAGCACACCTCCCAATCCTTCCCCCGAGGCATCAGTGATAACCTCAAACTCTCCCTCAGGATCTGGAACTTTCAGAATTGGAGTGGTTGTTAATTTTTCTTTTAACAAGTCAAAAGCCTTTTGACATTCATCCGTCCAAACAAACCTTTTTCCTTTTCTCTGCAAAGAGGTAATGGGACTAGCAATGCTTGAGAAATTTAACACAAATTTCCTGTAATATCCCGCCAAACCCATGAAACTTCGTACCTCTGACACATTGGTAGGTTCAGGCCATTCCATAATAGCTTTTATTTTGGCCGGATCAACTGATATCCCATCAGCTGATATTATGTGCCCTAAATACTGTACCTCTTTCTGAAAGAAAGTGCACTTGGAGAGTTTCACATACAGTTTATGTTCTCTTAATCGTTGCAACACTATTTGAAGATGTCGTGCATGCTCCTCTTCATCCTTGGAATAGATCAGAATATCATCAATGAAGACTAGTACAAACTTATCCAGACAATCTTTGAATACGCTATTCATGAGATTCATGAAAGCAACAGGTGCGTTGGTCAATCCAAATGGTAACACCGTGAACTCATAATGACCATACCTCGTTCTAAAAGTTGTCTTGGGAATGTCTTCGTCTTTCAATCTTAACTGATGGTATCCAGATCTCAGATCTATCTTGGAAAAGACTGATGCACCACGCATTTGGTCAAATAGATCATCAATTCGTGGCAAGGGATACTTGTTCTTTATAGTTGCCTTGTTAAGCATCCTATAGTCTATACACAGCCTGAGAGTTCCATCTTTCTTTTTGACAAAGATAACCGGGGCTCCCCACAGTGATACACTTGGCCTAATCAAATTCTTAGACAGAAGCTCCTACAACTGAGCTTTTAATTTCATAAGTTCAGTGGTAGTTGACGAGGGTCGTTGCAGTCCTCATCATTTAATTTTAATAATATCAATCCAAGGCGGTGTCCATGGCTGTATGCAAAAGGGAGAAGGAATAACTTGCATGGCAGTCTTTTCTACAGAAGGGATTTGACAACAATTGCATGAAACAACTGGGTTTAAAATCTGCTGAAAAAGACAACCTAATTTAAGGAAAGCAATAACTTGAACAGCTGATCTAATTCTGGAATAAAAACTGGAGCAACTAAAGGAATTCTGAATAAACGAATTGCATAACAGCAAAACAACTAAACAAACTAAGAAATGCAGTCTCTGCCCTTTGGTTGGAGTGGGCCCTTGCTCCTTCCTCCAGAGAGACTAATCAATTCCAGCAATCAGGAAATGGGTAGAACAACTTTCTCTATTCAATAACCTTCAAGATCCAAAATACATGCTGCTGTAAAAACAGAGTTCTTCTTTCCTTCAATGAATTCTTTTACAACTTCCTTTCTTTTCTATTCTACGCCATAGTTCTTTATATATAACTATGGTTATTAAATTCTAATTGAGATTCTCTCTAGAGTAGAGAACTTATTCATGCAGCTAACTAAACTTATTTATCTAGTTAACTAAACTTGTTCATTTAGTTAACTGATTATACAATTGCTCATTACAAGGCAAAACATGCAGTCTTTTAGAAAGACATGCAATGACACTAAATGTGTATTCTTTGCATGGAATAATTACTCATAATTAGATCCATTAATTTAGGAGTAATTATAGTCAATCAATCCTTCAGAAAATCTCGGAGTGTGTGTTGGTAGATTGGAAGAATTCGCAGCAACTTCATAAAGTATTTCTGGAACATCTTCGGAGCTTGGGGAACAGTCAACTTCCGTCATAAACTGCTCATTTAATTTACTAGATCTCCTCAAATTATTTCTGGGTTTTGTTCCCCTAACTTTCATCTTTCTAGATCATTTTGAATTTCTAAATTTTGTTAAGAAACGAGAGAGATATCATAGTTTTACTGAAACTAGTTTTCTTAACTTTTCTATTCTGCGTCTTCGCGTTCTGTAACAGTCAACTTATATCATTAATCGTTTATTTATTTAATGAATCTCTTCAAAATGCCTTCATAGATTTGTTCCTCTCTCTTTAAGCTTTCTGGATCATTTTGAAATTCTAATTTTCGTTAAGAAATGAGTGAGATATTGCAGTTTTACTGAAACTGCATTTTTGACTTCTCCATCTCCGGCGCTCTGTCCATCTCCGGAGCTCTGTCCATCTCCGGAGCTTTGTGCATCTCCGGCGCTCTGTGCATCTCCGGCGCTCTGTGCATCTCCGGAGCTCTGTGCATCTCCGACGCTCTGTGCATCTCCGGAGCTCTGTGCATCTCCGGTGCTCTGTCCATCTCCGGCGCTCTGTGCATCTCCGGAGCTCTGTACATCTTCGGCGCTCTATCCATCTCCGACGCTCTATGCATCTCCAGCGCTCTGTGCATCTCCGGAGCTCTGTCCATCTCCGGTGCTCTATGCATCTTCAGAGCTCTATCCATCTCCGGAGCTCTGTAATTCTGAAACTCTGCAACTTAACATAAAAATAGACTTTCTCTTCACTTTATTGATAAAATAAATGCTGATCTCAAAGTGAACATGTAATATCAAGATAAACTCATGCATGGCATTGATCGTTGCATTTAGACAAGTTTATTTGATATTTAGCTACAAATCTTGAAACCCATACTCAAGTGCACTTCAAAAATTGATTTAATGAAGAGAAAATATATGCTTTTATTTGACTAAAGATGAGACACTTTATGGTCTCATCATCTCCCCCACACTTAAGAGGTTGCAGGTCCTCCTGCACTTCATAATCATCTTTTTGAGGTAACCTCTTTGCCTTTATTGCAGTTGCTCTGGAGATGCATTATAGTTGCTAATCTGGTGTTCTCTGGAGCATTTGTTCTAATGATCTTTGGAGTTGCCATTCTGATAATCTCTGGAGCTGATACCCTGTTGTGCATCTACAAATATGATACCATGTTGATCCCTAGAGTTGGTGCTTGCTGTTCATCTCTAGAGCTAATACTTTGCTGATCTCCAGAGCTAATACTCTGCTGATCTCTAGAGCTATTGTTCTGTTGATCTCCAGCGTTGATACCTTGCTGTCTATCTCTAGAGCTAATGTTCTATTGAACTCCAGAGCTGTTGTTCTTAGTGATCTGGAGATGCTGTTTTAAAAGCTCCAGAGTTGTTGTTCTGATTTCTAGAGTTGTTGATCTGCTGATCTCCAGAGCTAATACCTTACTGTCCATCTTAGTCTTCCATGTGACCATCATGCACAATTGGTTCTCCATCTTTTTAGCCCATGTTTTGCATGATGCATGCAAAGAGGTCTTCAACTCCTTCAAATGCCAAAATATCTGCAAGAGTTCTTGGAAGCAGCAAATTGTATAGAAAAAATATGTGCAAAGCACTTATTTGCAGAAAAGAAACCTACCCTAACCTACTCTACTTAGTGATGTAGAGATAGGTTACACAAAACCATTAACTGGTTGGGGAAAATAACTTCCTTTTCTCAAATTATGGATCCATGCATTTAACTTTCTAAAAGAAAAGGAAAACCATGAGAAGAAGATGACTAAAAATTTGAACTTTGATGCTTCACCTTCCTTTGAAATAACAGCCTCCTCCATAATTTCTAACTCTAGCACATGCATGGGCTGATTGGAGAGATCTTGCAACCCTTCCTTACATTCTGGTGCATGCATGATTAGAGGCAGCTCCTTGCTGTTCATGGGCTGATTGGAGAGATCTTGAAACCCATCCTCATATTCTGGTACATGCATGAATAGAGGCAGCTCCCTGTTGTTCTTCAAATATCTGATCGGGCAGCCCTCCTTGGACTTTGAAGGCATCCAAATAATACTCTGCCATACAAGCTCCTCCAGTGGAGACAAGATTTCTTCATTATACTCGTTACCTATTGCAAGCAATAGGGCATCAATGTCTCCTTCTAAAATGCATTTTTCCTTGCTGGACATTGGAGTCATGGTCATCCAGTTGAAGAGGCTGCACAAGAGCTGAAATTATAGAACAACAAGATTTTTCACCTTCTTTGCATGCAAGAACCTTATGATTTGGATCTATTGTTTGGGGAGGTTTTTGGCATACAGATCTCTTTTGAGGAACTTATTTTATCTACCTAGACTTCAAAACAATAAATCTAAAAAGACTACCAAACCAATTTTCCCCTCTTTTTGACCTGTTGTCACCAGATCAACAGCAACTCCCTAATGACACCTATCCCCGGCAACGGCGCCAAAAAATGACGAGGGTTGTTGCAGTCCTCATCATTTAATTTTAATAATATCAATCCAAGGCGGTGTCCATGGCTGTATGCAAAAGGGAGAAGGAATAACTTGCATGGCAGTCTTTTCTACAGAAGGGATTTGACAACAATTGCATGAAACAACTGGGTTTAAAATCTGTTGAAAAAGACAACCTAATTTAAGGAAAGCAATAACTTGAATAGCTGATCTAATTCTGGAATAAAAACTGGAGCAACTAAAGGAATCCTGAATAAACGAATTGCATAACAGCAAAACAACTAAACAAACTAAGAAATGCAGTCTCTGCCCTTTGGTTGGAGTGGGCCCTTGCTCCTTCCTCCGGAGAGACTAATCAATTCCAGCAATCAGCAAATGGGTAGAACAACTTTCTCTATTCAATAACCTTCAAGATCCAAAATACATGCTGCTGTAAAAACAGAGTTCTTCTTTCCTTCAATGAATTCTTTTACAACTTCCTTTCTTTTCTATTCTACGCCATAGTTCTTTATATATAACTATGGTTATTAAATTCTAATTGAGAGTCTCTCTAGAGTAGAGAACTTATTCATGCAGTTAACTAAACTTATTTATCTAGTTAACTAAACTTGTTCATTTAGTTAACTGATTATACAATTGCACAAGGCAAAACATGCAGTCTTTTAGAAAGACATGCAATGACACTAAATGTGTATTCTTTGCATGGAATAATTACTCATAATTAGATCCATTAATTTAAGAGTAATTATAGTCAATCAATCCTTCAGAAAATCTCAGAGTGTGTGTTGGTAGATTGGAAGAATTCGCAGCAACTTCATAAAGTATTTCTGGAACATCTTCGGAGCTTGTGGAACAGTCAACTTCCGTCATAAACTGCTCATTTAATTTACTAGATATCCTCAAATGATTTCTGGGTTTTGTTCCCCTAACTTTCAATTTTCCAGATCATTTTGAATTTCTAAATTTCGTTAAGAAACAAGAGAGATATCGCAGTTTTACTGAAACTAGTTTTCTTAACTTTTCTATTTTGCGTCTTCGCGTTCTGTAACAGTCAACTTATATCATTAACCGTTTATTCATTTTAATGAATCTCTTCAAAATGCCTTCATAGATTTGTTCCTCTCTCTTTAAGCTTTCTGGATCATTTTGAAATTCTAATTTTCGTTAAGAAATGAGTGAGATATTGTAGTTTTACTGAAACTGCATTTTTGACTTCTGCATCCTCGGCGCTCTGCGCATCTCCGGCGCTCTGTCCATCTCTGGCGCTCTATGCATCTCCGGAGCTCTGTCCATCTCCGGAGCTCTGTGCATCTCCGACGCTCTGTGCATCTCCGGAGCTCTGTGCATCTCCGGCGCTCTGTGCATCTCCGGAACTCTGTGAATCTCTGGCGCTCTGTCCATCTCCGGCGCTCTGTGCATCTCCAGAGCTCTGTACATCTTCGGTGCTCTGTCCAACTCTGGTGCTCTATGCATCTCCGGCGCTCTGTGCATCTCTGGAGCTCTGTCCATCTCCGGCACTCTATGCATCTTCGGAGCTCTGTCCATCTCCGGAGCTCTGTAATTCTGAAACTCTGCAACTTAACATAAAAATAGACTTTCTCTTCACTTTATTGATAAAATAAATGCTGATCTCAAAGTGAACATGTAATATCAAGATAAACTCATGCATGGCATTGATCGTTGCATTTAGACAAGTTTATTTGATATTTAGCTACAAATCTTGAAACCCATACTCAAGTGCACTTCAAAAATTGATTTAATGAAGAGAAAATATATGCTTTTATTTGACTAAAGATGAGACACTTTATGGTCTCATCAGTAGTCATTCGATACGGAGCTTTAGAGATTGGCTCCGATCCTGGTTTAATATCTATGCCGAAGTCAAATGTTCTCTTCGGAGGCAAGCCTGGTAACTCCTCGGGAAATACATCTCTGAAGTTGCACAGAAATGGATATCTTTCCTCAAAAGATTGCTTCTCCGAGGTTTCCTCTACTAGGTCCATCTTAACTGCAAAAAGTTGACACCCCTTTCGCCTAGCCCGCTTTAGTTGTTTTGATGAAATGGATCTAACCTTAATTTCCCTCTGTATTCCTTAGAGATTTACTATTTTGCCCGTCTCATCCAGACACTCAATGGTTTTATGAAAACAATCTACTTTGGCTCGATGTTTCCACAACCAGCTCATTCCTAGGATGACATCGTAGGACCCTAAAGGTGCTACGTATAAGTTTGCCTCAGTGGTGAAGTTAGAAACATCAATCCTAGCTTCGAACAAACATTGCTCTACCTGAGCCTTTGAATTATTTGCATACTCAACTGTCCAAGGTTTTGCCATAAAACCAGCTTTTCTAGAAAATTTACTTAGAACTCTAGGTGACACAAAATTTTCTGTTGCACCAGTATCAAATAGAATAGAAACAGGAACTCCAAATAAGGTACCTATCATCTCAATAGGAGTGATCTGATACTCCGCCTGCCGATTGTCAAGAGCGGCATGAATCCTTTGCTGAAAGGCTTCCTGTTGTGAAGGAAGCTCCGTGTTCCTAGGCCTCCCATTCGGCTTCTTGTTGGGGCAACGGTTGGCATAATGATCTCCTCCACAAGAAAAGCATCCTCCTATAGGTCCTCGCTTCTCAGATGGCCTACTCGCAGAATCACCATTCTTAAAATTTGCATTTCTCTTAAAATCTTCGCCTCTGCGCTCATTACCAAATCCTCCTTGATTCTTTCGATTTCCCCTATCAAACCTTCTGTTTCCAAATCCCTTATCGTTTTTCCTTTTAAAAGACTGATCATTGTAGTTCTTATCAAACTTCTTGCGTTTCTTGTCACGGTAAGCGGAGATAGACTTAATCTTCTGCTCCTGTTTTATTGCCTTTTCATAAACTTGATCCATTGTGCTTGGACCATGTACCTCCACCTCACCGCCGATCTGAGGATTGAGTCCCATGATGAACTTTTTGATTCGAAACCTTTCGTCCTTTTGATATTGGGGAACATACTTCAGCAGCCTAGTGAATTTTTCTGCGTACTAGACCACAGATAGTTCACCTTGCCTGAGGTTTTGAAAATCCGTTAACTTCTGATCAAAATACAACTGAGGTAACCACCGTTTTCGGAATAGTTCCACGAACTCATCCCATGTCACCTTCAAGGGACTTAATTCCAACTCCATTTTCTTATTCATCCACCAA
This sequence comes from Cunninghamia lanceolata, assembly GCA_027924645.1. Lineage (NCBI taxonomy): Eukaryota > Viridiplantae > Streptophyta > Pinopsida > Cupressales > Cupressaceae > Cunninghamia > Cunninghamia lanceolata. Next base: position 49,593 of record BSBN01000807.1, read on the forward strand.
GTGGATGCTTCCCCAGACAGCTGATAGGCTCCCCACACAGCTTTAGTAACCTCAGAGTAGTTCCTGATCTCAAAATATTTCTCCATCTCCGTCAACCATGCTTCAGCTGCATCTCCAGTTTTCATTCCATCGAACTTTGGAGGATTAACCTTCTTCATATCTTTAGATAACTCTAAGGCAAGTTTATCCTTGGTTCTTCTTTGGGCTTCACTGTCATCAGGATGTTCACTTGACGTGCCATTTTCCTAATGCTTACTCTTGCTTGTGAAGTGTGAGTTCTCGTTTCCACCCTCTATGTTACCAGTTTCATCTATTTTCTTCTCTAGTTTGTTCAACCTTTCCTTGGTTTCAGTGAGCATGTTGAGGATCCTATCCAACTTGTCAGTGGAGTTTTCCCGAGAGTTATGACCTTCCCGATCCTCCCCCTCGTTAAACCCTGATTGGTCCATGCTAGTTTAGTTTCACACCTGATCAAACATATACTAATCAGTTTTGCGCTTATTAAATTAAACATCATCAAAAGAACACAACATTTGATCATATTCATAATTGTTCTCAAACCAAAATTTTGTCTTTATTCATTTTGCAAAATTGTTTCAACATCATTAGAGATAGACAAATCTCATGTTTCTACATAGTGTTATCTAGTGGAGTGTAACCTTCAAATTCATTGTCCGACACATATTCACGAGGTGTATACCCCTCAGACTCACTATCAGAAGATAACTCAATAATCTCAGCTCTAGGTACTACACGAGGATCTCTAGTGATCATGGGTATAGTACTAGGTACACTCTCAGTTACAATCCAGGAGCAGCGGTTGATCATGGCTCGAACCGCCATTGCTGCTCCCTCTAGGAGTTCTCTCCTTACTCGCTTAAGTCGTGACATTGCATTGGCTAAGGTTTCCACATCATCAAGCCAAATGTCGTTCTCGTCATTGGTTTTCTCTATGGTCTTGATCATCGCAAGTCGTTTCTGCTTAGCTTGCAGATAACGCTTCTTACCCGCAAAGGATTTTCTTGCGGTTCTCTTGGTATATGCCATCCTGGCACAATAAACCAAATCATTAGCTACCCGCATAATGATGATTTCCTAATCAGGTTAGTGGACTCATCAGCCCTAGTGCTGAACCTGGTTAGCTCTGATACCATATGTAACATTTAAACCGAAATGACAAGAAGTATCTAAGTTTTTACAACGGTAATTTTTTAAAAAAAAAACTAGGTAATCAAATACAACATTTTTCATTTTATCATAACATGATCTCATTTTCATAAAACTGAAAGAAATGACATAAATAAAACACTTTGTTTTCTAACAAATGAATTTTTCTTGAAATAACAAATATTGGAAACATACCATTATCATGCATCTCGATTGTCGACTCATCACATTCAAGACTCGGCATTCCTCAGTATTTGGAAGAGAAAGTATCTTCAAGGAGCTTAACCTCCAACCACAGACTGTCGGTCTCCCACACTCCTTCCTAACCGGAAGTGGCCCTATCCTACTCAAGAGGATAGACTTAGGATAACCATCGGTGCTTGCCATCTGAGCTCTGGTGTTGTAACCTACGTGTCTTGTTATCGCGCAGATCCCTAGATACCCTCTAGTCATGCACGACACTCCACAAGAAACGCCATCCAATTACGGTGAACGTTCGATGCACTTGAGGATAGTACACCACCTTGGCCAAAGGATTTCTTTTTAATTAGCGTTCTAAGAACGCATGAACTTGGTTCACCCACCCTACTCGACTTGAACTGGTCGAAATCCTACAGTTTCCTATTTGTATAGTTTGAACTATTTGACGACCTTGATGACCTCAAGGGCTTAGGATATCCTCCTATAATAGCGCAAGGCGCAATATTTACTCTAATCTCGAGTTTAGAGTTTTCATAATCCTATTATCCTGTAAAATCATTGTTTAAAAACGTCCACTCCTAAGTGGTTTCATACTTGTTTACTTGGTTCCCATATTTACACAACATATTCAAGTATCTAAATCATTTCCTGTTATCCCGAAATTTGAGGATTCTAGACTCATATGGTCTTACAAGGTAAAACATTTCTAGCATCGTCACATGCATCATAATCTCGACTCACATGCAGGTTTTCAACTCAACTTGTTCATTTTAGAACCATGACGGTTTCCTAATCATTACCAACACTTTATCTTCCTACTCCTCTTTCCGTGTCATTGGTTTCACATGGTTCATCAAGATGGGAGTCGTAAATATAATATAAATGATTATGGAATCATTCTTATATCAATGGAGATGACCAACGCATGGTCGACCTCTAACTAAAGGTGTATGACGAATCAAACATCAGTTGTTTACAACTGCATTTTTCGACTATCAAACAAACTAAATTTTACGTCTAAACGTGCTTAAAACTGTGGTTTTGGCTCCTACACAGCATGCACGTGGAACAACGTGTTTACTTGCTGTGGAGCTATTGTTCAAGGAAGGTAAATGACATCTTGCAACAAAATAAGTTCATTCCTAAATGAGTATACGTTAGAGAACTGCGTTCTTTTATTGTACAATTTCATTCATGGCAAGAAATGCTACAATTCTTGAGTTTACGAATTCTAGAAGACAGCATTACTTTTACTTCTGAGTTTTTAAATCACAAACACAGCAATGATGCTACTTCATGGATTGACCGCACACAGATATCATACTTGGTTTACATTGTCATACATTTCTTCTCATTTTAAACGTATTGATCTTTTGTAATAGTGTGACTTACTTACTTACAGGTCTAAATTGAGAAAAGTAAAGAAGGAAATGAACCTGTTGATGAAATTGGAGGTCGCTGTGGCAATCCCACGTTCTCCTCTATTTTTCTTCGAAGCTATCTCTTTTATCTCCTTCTTAATAACGACAACCCACACTAAAACAAACCCCTCTCTCTGTCGGACACTATTCCAGTCAAAGGCAGGCTTTGCAGATATCTCCTTTGCTAGATACTACCCCGAAGCTTCTGTCGATCTCTTACTGTTCGCTGGCTACGCAGAAACTTCTACCCGTAGCTCTCTATGTTTTTCTCCTCAGTTACCTCTCTTACTGCTACTCACTCTCTAATCTTCCTGCCACTGCCGCTTTTCTCTTTTTTCACGGTGCAGGACCAGTCATTCCGTCCCCCACTCTCTGTGTCATTTTTCTTTTCCTTCACCTCTCTCCCTTCTGATGATGGCCTTTTTCCTCCCTCTAACTACTGCCGACTCCTCTCTAACTCTCCCGACCACTATCTCCTATCCAACGATATCTCCCTCTACTCTTACCTCGCGGTTACTTCCCTCTCTCCGCGACAGCCCCTCTCGCTGCCTTATCCTCCAAACCCGACGGGAGTATCTCCCTCACCCGTCCAATATTCCCTCAACTACTTTCCGTCGCTCACTCATTCTGCAACTCACGTTCACCACTTCTACTTCGCGCAGCAAAAAAAACTCAACAAACTCAGATTCCTTACCTCTCTTTCCAACGTCACTCGATGCCTTCGCACTCCCTTTAGTGACGGGACATCCATCATAAGTTGCAGTTTCTCCAACATGCTCCACTAACTCCCATGATGACGCAGCTCCTCAAACTGAGGTTGGTTAGCCTCATTCCAAACAGCACTACAAGAATTTCGCTCCCTCAACAATGAGACAGCATTGTCATTAAATTCGACGGTCGTACTTCTATCCCCATCGCTAAATTTTCTCTCTCGCCCGCGGAGGAGGAACTTAAGACATTCTACCACTTATCGACACTAGCCTAACTCAGGGGGGGTCGACATTACTGATCTTGAACCCGACTTCTCACTATCACGACCAAACAAAAAGGTGATGGCTCCTATAGCGACAAAACTTTGCTAATGGACATAGCAATTCCATACTTACTCGAACATAATGGCATCTCGCTTTCTGAGATCAATAAAGATGCATTTTGTGAAGTTAAGCTCGACATGGCGGTGGTTGGGAAATGACTAGAGCATCGTTTTGGTCAAAACGGAAAAGGAGACAAGGACTATCTTATAAAGAAAACTCAAGGTCAGATCGGTAACTCTCGCGGTCAGAGATAGAAGAAAGGACTCACATTAAACGACGAACATAATAAATTATTTCACGTTATGGCTTCAAATTAACATTCGTCGATCTACGAGAAAGGAAAATAAATTCACGACACAAGTTTGATGTGTTTTACGACAATCACGACGGATTGGTCATAACACAAACAAGTTTCTTACACCGTTAGATGCACAAAGCCAACTTCTCGTATCTTTCGACTACGAGACAAGATTTACAATTTTTGCCACAAGAGGATTCATTAAATACTTATAAACAGAAATAGTATACGTCTAACTAAGTCGACTTGCTATTATGAACTTACGATGCCATCGACGACTCCAAGATTCTATATGACGACTTTCGACTAGGATGTTATACTTTATCCTCTGGCGTCGACATCTAGTTAACTAACCCAACCGACAACCAAGACTAAAATGATGGTTCCAAGGTTCATCTACCTGTTTGGCGTTCTCATTAACAAACACCCATGGTTAATTTCCAGAGTCTATACTCCCTCTCGAAGATACTTTCTCTTCCGTCGAACACGGTCCACCTGTTCCTGCATCGACAGACTCACATACAATTTTGTGGTCAAAGCACCTATGATCCAAATATAATATATCCAAACATCATTGCATTTATTATAAAGACATTTAGTCTACAATATCATCTTGATCGTAATCATTAGATTCCACAATTCCATATAACAACTTGTAAGATAAATCATCAATTTTCATGTCGCTCACAACATAATAAATTACTGAAATTTGCAAGAAAGTAAATAACATAATTGTTTTCAAAAAGAGGGATGTAACAAAGGACAAAGGGCCTAACATCTGCTACTTATGACATCCCAAAAATGTATAAACTCCCCTTTACTATATAATCTTTACAAACAGTACTCCCCTGAGATGAAAATGCCTCAAAAATTGATGCTCTATACATAGTATGACACTACTATCCTCCGCAAGTCTATATATATCCAAAATTTTCTTATCTACAATACTCTTGCAACTCATTTACTAGGTAGAATGGATTTGTATATTACCTTGAGTTGTGTAAGAGTAGATGCCCAATTTTCTTTCTCTGAGGCAAGAATGTGATTTTGACATTCAAATTGCATACATAGATCCTCATCCTCATCTATGTTGCTTGGTGTCTCCATCTTCTGCTCAATCTTCTTAGCTTCACCTAGCAACCCTAAGAATGAAGCAAGTCTCAAGTTAATTGCTTCTCTCAGATGACCAAATTGTTTCATCATTTGTTCTCTCTAGTCCTGTAGCTATGACATTTGTGCATGAAGGTTTTCAACTTGTGTCCTGGTTGCCCCATTCTTGTCTTTTGTCAAGTCATATACTTTAGCTAGTTTGGAGATCTGTGACTCAATGGAGTCAATCTAAGCTTTGATGTTTTTGGTGGAATTAGGCCATTTTAAACAGAACAGGTATAAAGCAGCGGCTTCATCGATACATCCCTTAAACACCTTCAAATTTTTTTGTAGCTTATTGTGTGCATCGGCACACTTATCAGATATCTCAGCCAACCTTTTATCATTCATCTTTCTCAATGCCTCTTGTTCTGCTTTCTTTTCAACATGAGAAGAATGGTCCTTAAAATAATCCATTAATAGTTTCAACTTTTGCTCCGGGGGTAGAGATGAGTCTATGATTACCTCTGGTAGTCCTTCATGTATCACCTTTACTACATCTTCAACCAAACTGGTCTTCTTCAAATTTTCTTGCAAGAACTCCTTTCTTGCAAAAGCATGCAGGATGTCTCCAAGTTGTAGTTTGTGAAGGGACAAAATGTTTGTCAAACCAACTTTCCCTTTGAGAGTGCGAATTTGTAGAAGTTGTGGTGTGATCACAGGTTGAAACTATATCTACAAATCTAATAGGTCTTTGAATGAGTCTGACTCTGAAGAACTCTGATCTATGTCATCCACTTTCTCATTTTCCTTCTTGTTTGTTTCACTCTTGTCTTTTTCATCTTGTTTTTCCTCACTCTTCTCTTTCTCTTCTTGCTTCTTCTCAGGGTTATCCTCTTTCCTTTGCTCATCTTTTCCTATATCCTCCAGAGGAGGATTGTTATGTTCTATACCTGTATTTTTGTTCTCTGGAGGGGGTGTACTTACTTTATCTTCACCCTCTATATTTTGAGCTTCAGTATTTTCTAGAGGAGAAATCTCCTTATCTTTCTCAATCATGTTGCCTTTATCTACTTTGTCATCAAAGGCTTACAAGTCTATATCCTGAAGAGGTACATCTGGTATATCTAGAGGAACTTGTTCCTCAACTGTCAGCTTAGCATTCTTCATTTCTTCAAGGATTTTAGCAGTTTTCTCTAATGTCTCCTTCTCCAGTCTCTCTATTTCTTCCTTGTCTCTTCCCATCAGAATATTTATTCTCCTTTTTGTTCTGAATTCATTTGCTTGTTCTTGAGATATTCTAATCTTTTCTTCATCTGTGATGGATGGACCTACCTTTTCAATTGCTTGTTTCCTCATTTCTGCTTCTTTTTTCATGGCATCATTTCTCTTGTTAGTGAGCAAGTCTGCAAGACTTGCAAGAAGTTGGTCAAAGATCTCGATTAGGGCCACATTAAAGGACATCATGTACCTGATTATTGCTTCCTCAATAGTAGCCTTGTCATCAGCAGGCATCTTGTCCTAGAGATTTGTAACTTCTTTTAAAGCATCATGTTGTGCTATGGCATTGATAGTGGGCACAAGCTGCAGAGGCTCCTTTTGTCTTCTTTGTTTTTCCTTTTCCCTTTTGTTTGGGAGTTTCTTCTTCTTCCTCTTCTTCTCTTGCTCTTTTCTTCATTTTCTCAAGCATACCGAACTCTTCTTCTTCTTCATCATCATCTTCGACATCTTCTATGTTTACCGAAATGATCTTTCCTCTCTTTGCTTGGACCTTAGGTCTATGTTTCTTTGTCTTTGCAGCCTTGGTTTGTACAGGGACTTTGAATAGCAGTAGTTCTTTTCCTACTAGGAGGTGTAGGAGCAGGTCTAGAGGATTTGGAAGAGGTAGCAGCAGTAGGGGCAGACCTACTTGTCCTTTTAGGTGTTTGTGTAGAAAAAGAGGTCTGGGCTTCTCTTGGAGGATCCTCAAGCTTGTTGAGTAGCATATCAGCATATCCAACCAAAGCATGTTTAGATACCTCATAATGTAAGGTAGTTATCCAGAAAGTTCTTGGCTCTACTGCTTCCATATAGCAGTTTTCTTTATCCACCATGAAAGTTATGTCGTTCTTGTATTTCTCTACTACTTTTGTAGGTGTCATTTCCCTTGTTTATATTTCATTTTGAGATGTTTTGAAAAATCCCTAAAACATTGTTACATTGTTTGTGGTCAGGAAAGCTACGCATGTAGTTCTTAATTTGATGAGCAACAAGGGTATCTTGTTTCCAGACCATACCCTTCATAGCAAGCAATTCCTTTAAGAAATAGAACATAAGACAGATAATTAGGGATCCATACCGGAATTTGTACCTTGTCTCTTTTGTTCTCTTTAGGTTGTTTATTGATTGTTGCCGCAGAAACTCACAAAGGTCATAGTCTTTTCCTTCTTTCATCATTTGATAGGCAATGTAAATGGCAATGGCAGTGGCAGACCCCTCTCTATTTGTGTAATACAATTTGTATGTTATGCCCATTGTGGCATACCGGACCCCTAGGTCTTCAATGTCATTCACAGTTAGGGTTCTCTTATCAAAATTTGCTCCGGTAAGTCTCGTCACCTCCTCATTCTTCACAAATTTCAATGTTGGCACTGGTCGAGAGGAGTATAATCCTGTCACAGCCCTGATGGCTTCCTTCGTAGTGTGCCAAAATTGTATTTTTAGCATATGGTCTTTTTGAGGATTTGTAATAGCATTGAGATTAAGTCCACTCAGTATTTCTTGTTGGTGGCAATTGTAATCGCACTAAATATAAAGTGCTAAATCATATTTTCTTGGGGGTTCTTTGTTTAAGTAAATTTTGGGGGTAATCTTGTGAGTTTTGATCTCTAATCATTTAAGGAGACATCAATGGGCTTCTACCATCAACATAAATCAAATTGCAAATATTGTGGGAGTAATCAACATGAAAAAGAGATGTGTCCTCATTTGTCACATCATCTTTTTCAATTCCTTGTTAAGATCTCTTCTCCTCCTATTGAGATCATTGCTCCACCATCACTTGTTGCTACATCAAAGTTTAGAGATGCTTCTTTGAGAGCTTCCAGTGATTCTTTGCAGTAAGATCATATTAGTCTTCCTGATCCACCTCATTGGGATTCATATATTACAGACATATCATCTTTGTTTGTGGAGTCACACATTGATAATTTGGAGGACGCATTTGAGGGGTTATCTCTCCTCTTTGATGATCATGATATCATCACACCTTTAGTGTTTTTAGATGCAATTCACTATCCTTCCTCTCCTAGTTCTACTTCTTTGATTGGGCATTGCATTCCTAATTTGGAGAAGACATCATTTTCTAGCATGAGGACATTAGAGTTGTATTCTAAGGAACACATATTGATTTGGATTCCCTTTTTGTCCATGTTTTGGGAGTTGCTTCTACATCAACCATGGGATTTGTCTCTTCCTAAGGGGAGAAATGTTGTTTGCAAGCATTGAATTATATTTTGTCTTCAAGCATTCATTGGCACAGGAGCTACTTCTTTATGGAGGGGATCTATCATCTCACACTTGCTCTCCTATGGGGGGTATTTGGTTGTATATATGTGATAGAAGTAGTCTTTTGGGGGTCATGTTGAGTCCTCCTACTATCACTTCTTCTTTCACTTTCATTGTTTCATGCATTCTCACTTTTGGAGAGGAGTTTTGTCCCATGAGGTTTTCTCCTTTTCTCCACTTGAGATTTGTTGTACATGGGTACCTAACATGGCCTTGTAGCTGGGACCCATCCATCATTACATCCTTGCATTTGTCAGCTTCTCCCTAAGTTGCACTTAAGGGGGGGTGTTAGTGTGAATAAGGTTACTTTGCTATCTAGCTATTTCTTTAGCTCTCTTCACACTAGGTTAAGTTTACTTAGGGACTTTTTCACTTTATCCCACATTGGTTGTGTTTTTAGTCTCTAAGGTGGAATATCCTCTATATACCCACCTCTTGCTCTCATATGAGCAATCCCATTCTATTGTATTGCTTTGCATTCTCTTGAGTTGAATACAGTTTATTTGGCTCATATGTGATTTATGTTTTGCTTTCTCTCAATCACTTGCATTCTTGGGTAGAAATCTTACATGTTATCAAAGCACATCAGTCAGCTCTAACACTAAGAACCCTCCTATATTACAAAGTGTGAGCCCAAAAGTCCTCCAAAAGCCCCCCTTTACAATACAAAACAACCTCATATATAGGCTTTCCTTTAGTAACTACCTATAACTACTTTATAACTACCCCATAACTACTTTTTGAAACATGATAATTAAAAATATTAAACCTTATTTAGTTATGTTTTACATAACTTTTTCAGAAATAAGGTTCATTTTTTAAATTTTAGTTACAATAAGTGACATAAGTCACCTTTTCAAAAAGCAGTATGAACATGAAATTTTGAAAGAAATAACAAGTTATTGGTTATATTGAGGCAGGTACTATGTCTTCTCCCAATCCATGAATCACCCATTCACCAACAACTTGGATTTCAAGAAGATGCACTCCTACTGCATCTACTCTTTCCTTATCATTTCCTACAGATGTCTCTATTGTTGAATGTTATTTCTGCTGTGGAGAACACTTAGCTTTGTATACACAAAACAATTTGATAGTTGAAACTTCAAATTCAACCTTGCTTAAATTATTGGGCTTGTAATCTCTGAATTATATAAATTCTCTTGGTTAGTTAAAATTAATATTATAAAGCAACATTGGAAAGATAAAATCCAACAGAATGAACCTAATAGCTCCCACCAATGCATTGAGATCACCAAAGAAAGCTAGAATGCCCTCATTATTTGCTATAAGATTATCCAATATGTTATCATGGATATTAGTGCCAAATTCCTAGTAGCTTGACACTGCAACACTATAAAATGTCGCCACTACTACTCCATAGCACATGCATAGCCTTTTAAGAATCTTGTCTATGACTTGTGGGGCAAGTATCACATGTCTTTCAAGGAGAATAACATTGCCAAATATAGTCTTCATGATGTACACGACTTCAAATATGTTGAGATCAAGGATGATATTTAGCCCAGTTAAGGAATAATCTTTTGACTAAGCTTCACTTGAATAACTTGCAATGTTACATTCATTCACAATGCAAAAGTTGTATCCAATGCTTAGAAACAAGGGCACCGTGTTGATATGTCTTAGAGGATGAAATGGAGGTAATTAAGACAACAAGACCATAACTACAACCACTATTATCATGAAATGATGCAAGTCTAGATATCTATCAAGCTCTCAATCTGAGTACATCACCTGGGAATGCTCGACTCCTAGAAAAATACTCCCAATGGACACACCCATGTTGATGGTTGCCTGAATTGAATTTGTGATAAAGGTAGTGGAATTTGACTTTACACTTGCTAATGCATCTACCAGAAAGTTTCAAAAGCCTTTATCAACAAATGCTTCCACATTTTGCATGCATATCTATGAGAGCATTTCCAACTATAATATCTAACAAAATTCCTTGTTCATTGTTCCAAAACTCCTCTTTTGGTACACTCTATTTAAATATCATCCACTTCAATAGTCAAACAATCAATAGCGGTTTTACACCTCATTCACAACAAAAAGTGGTAAATATTTGTCCTATTTTTATTGGCCAAAATTGATCTCTGACTGTTGAAGTGGATGATATGTAAGAATAACCCTTTTGATATAGGTTGAGAAGATGCCGACAAAAGTTTGCAGACTTTGGCTTTACTCAAACCGATTACTTTTGCAAGAAACTTCCTAACACAAAGTTGTGCATAGCCTGCAATCATCGCGTTCTATGAGATGGCATCTCTTTGAGGCATTCTACTAGATAGCTTACGTGCTTTGTGTATGCTTCCATGTTTTGCAAGCATATATACCAGAGCGGTTACAACTACAACTACTGATGAAATTCTTTGATCCTTTATACTTTGATCAAGATATATGATAACTTGTTCCAGAGCTCGTAGTTTGGTACGGGCAGGAGAGAACTGGAAAACGTTGTGGTGTTAGGTTCTACCTCAGCTTCCTGGGTAGTTATAACTACCTTTCACTACCTTTGGTAGCTTCATTGACAGTCATGAAACATGATAATTGTCGACCTATCCCTTTGAAGTCGATAAGTTTTAAAACTTCCTACTTTCTTTGAAACATATTATTCATGCGCAACTTAGAAGGCTTTCACAAGTCTTCATCGGCAACTTAGAAGGCTTTTGAAACTTTATTGAGGACCGATGTAAGTTATGAAACCAAGCTCAACGGTCGATGATGTTAGAGGGAGTTACCTTTTATAAAGCTTCATCGGTGGCATTTTAAATGCCACTTATAACCTTGTCGGTAGTTTAACCAGGTTTTAAAACTATTCACCTTCTCTGAAGTATGCATTCCATCGGCATCATACCACATTATTATAACATTGTGATTGCTAGGCCTTCATCAGCAGTGAATAGGGGAGAGGGCCAGTAGCCGCCCACCCTAATTTTGCGCACGTCAAGTTCATAGCTAGACATATCGGATTTCGACAATTTTTTTTGGGTTTCTCTGTATGCAACTGCAGAGCTTAAAGCTATTCTTTCAGCTTCTGGGCACTTACACATATTCTTGTAGGACATATTATGTGAACATGGGTCGAAAAAGTGTCATTTCAACATGTCGCCCCATACATGCGCAACGATGTGCCAGTAACCGCTCGCCATCACATTTGTGCACTTGTCTTAATTTCATTGGTTAATTTATTGGATTTGTGAACATGTATTGGTGCATTTGTGAACATGTACAAATGTTGTGAACATGTATTGGTGCATTTGTGTTAATTTATTAGGTTGGTATTTTACATGTGTTGATTCTTTTTAAAAATTTAATTGGGGGATCAAGTGCACAAAAACATAACAGTTATTGGGGTGTGGGCAACAACTGGCCCCTCTCCCCTAGTGGTTTCAAAACTTATTATACTTGCCAACATGTTATTTACCCTTGAGTTGTGGTGTTTAATGAGTAGAGGCTCACAACTTAACACTTTATCATTGCTTTAGATAGCACTGTGTTTTAATTGGCTTGCACTTTCTTTGCACATTTTCTTCTTCATATATCGACTTCTTTGGTAGTTATCCCAACTTCCCATTTCTCCAAAACCCAAAACTCATCGATGAAAGATAATGTGATCACAATTTTAACTTCACCAATGTAATTGCTTAGACCTTTGAAACTCATGTTCTCATTCACATCATGAATGGAAAGAAAATGCATTAAGGCTTTTATTGTAGCCAAAATTTAACTAACAGATTTTGTAGTTTGAATGTCATCCAAACAAGTATTTGTTCAGTCTGTTAGGTATGAGATGAGTGTTGACCTTTTATATACCAACCAACTTGCTATTATAGAAACTACAAACTTTACAAATCTTTTAGGTGGGCATAGTATGACATTTCAAAGCTCAGCTGATGGAGTTTGGGACTTAAGAACATGAGAAGACAAGAAATTGTGCCAACATGCACCAAAGGATTCATAATGCCAACACAAAATCTCAAGAGTGTCATGATAAATGGAACCTCATAGACTTGTAATTCAAATATCAATACATGCAAAAAACACTGTTGTTCCACAAAATCCCAACCAACTCAACTTTTTATTAAAGCACAAATAGTTAGAGGATCTTTCTTTTCCAATGGCTAGTTCTAACAGGTAACAGAAAATGATTCTAAAAACCTGATGTGACCTGGTGACACTCCATAAACACAATATTCTTAAATCTTATAAAAATGTAGAAGTTGCCTTTTAATAGATGTTTTGTTCATGGTTTGCTAAGAATCCATCCACATTTTCTGCCAGTAGCATCCTATTTTGGTTTGAATTGAACATTGGGGGCATGGATACAGATGTATTAGTAAATAAAAGAAATTATTATAGGCTCTAAAATCCTCCTTCACCATAATGAAAAGTTGTTTCATCCCAACATTATTTGTATGTTGTACAAAACTAAAAGAAGCTTTCCTCACATGAGCATAAAGGGATTACTTTTCAATTTGCCACTTCTATAGAGACTATGATCTTTACATTCTGCCATTTAATAAATCCTTGTTTATGTCAGTTAATCCATACTCCTCTTGTATAGCATTTGTCAATAAGGCATCCAATCCATACACGTTTAAAGAACACTTATCCATAATATGTTTCATACTTGATATCTACTCTAGTTCATTGGCAAGAGTAGATGCATAACTAAGTAATCATGGACCAACAACTAGACCAGTTTTATGTCAAAAAAAAAACATTTCTTGCAATTTTGGGTGTTGATACAAGGTATAGATCCGAATAAGAACAAAAGTTGTAGGATTCGATGTTGAAAGAAGGATGAGCATGGTGTAACACTAATAATTTGACCAATGTTGAGATGGAAGGATGACTCATATGTTACTTAAGGAGACAAAAAATACACACAGGGTTTTGATTTAAGTGATATCTGATAGTTCAAAAAATGGGAAAAGTTTAACATTTTTCAAGTTTGAAATTTGGACAACTGGCTCTAATTGGGGACAAGGACCTTGCGGACATAGGATGAACCCAGACTTTGGTCAAAGACTAGTGCTTTATCCATTGGGTAAATAGAGTCAAGAGGAAACAACACAATGTGATAGGGGAAAGAGAGCTGAGCAACACAGATATGGGACAAAGGACAAAAAAATACAAACCTAAACAAAATAGACACACCAAAACACCTAGCTAACTTATGTACATGGTAGGTGACTCCTACCTCAAATGGCTCCAGGATGGTCACGTGAATCCATTGACAGGTTAAAAAAATGTGAACCTATGCGAAAAAGTGGCTTGCTCTCGTGAAGCACTTGTGAACTCAGTAGCCATTTTGAAATTATGAGAAAACTGAAATATGTAAAGTGTGATGACTCCTTGAATAGTATGCTAAACAACCATTTCTCATCATAAGTTTTTTAGTTTTCTTTAATCATATAGGCGTTGCCCAGTGTAGTGTTGATCATGTCTCCTTGCATCGTATTGAGCACACTGATATTCTTTATTTGAATATAGTTTTGATTGTCTGCATTAGAGGAAATCAAGCCTTGATTTGAACATCACTTATATCAACTAAGAAGTGAGGAGGTCCCTGCACGTGTAAATGATGAATCTAATTTTTGAATATTGAATTACATTAGCATATGGTCATCTCTAATTATAAAATCCCTCTCTTTTTTTGCTGCAAGAAACTTAGACAATGCCTTATCCAAGGATGATGAAAAGATGAAGAGGATAATACATATGTACTTTGTGACTAACCTATAGAAGTTCTTTCATTTAGGATCATCAGAGAGGTAGGGGAGATACCTTCACCACAAAGGAAATTAGCATTTGATGTCTCAAAGTACCAAGTCAGAACAACCATGTCACAAAATTGTAAACCTGTCTTATGAATAACATACCCCTTTATCATTTGGTCATCTCCTACAAAAGAGAATTCCTCCTTTACCACAACTAACTCATATTGCCCTTTATCCAAGAATGATACATGAGGATGAGAAAGTAATAGATCTACATTATGCATTTTATCATCATGAAAAGCCTCTTCTATACTTGATGAAGAAGAAATAATATTTTCATCCCTTGGATGTAATAAAGGAGAAGAAGTTGAAACATGTAGTTCCTCATCAATCCTTTGAACAATTGATTTCCTCTGATGATTGTCTGCATCAGAGGAAATCAAGCCTTGATTTGAACATCACTTATATCAACTAAGAAGTGAGGAGGTCCCTGCACGTGTAAATGATGAATCTAATTTTTGAATATTGAATTACATTAGCATATGGTCATCTCTAATTATAAAATCCCTCTCTTTTTTTGTTGCAAGAAACTTAGACAATGCCTTATCCAAGGATGATGAAAAGATGAAGAGGATAATACATATGTACTTTGTGACTAACCTATAGAAGTTCTTTCATTTAGGATCATCAGAGAGGTAGGGGAGATACCTTCACCACAAAGGAAATTAGCATTTGATGTCTCAAAGTACCAAGTCAGAACAACCATGTCACAAGATTGTAAACCTGTCTTATGAATAACATACCCCTTAATCATTTGATCATCTCCTACAAAAGAGAATTCCTCCTTTACCACAACTAACTCATATTGCCCTTTATCCAAGAATGATACATGAGGATGAGAAAGTAATAGATCTACATTATGCATTTTATCATCATGAAAAGCCTCTTCTATACTTGATGAAGAAGAAATAATATTTTCATCCCTTGGATGTAATAAAGGAGAAGAAGTTGAAACATGTAGTTCCTCATCAATCCTTTGAACAATTGCAATTTCATGTATACTCTCCCTAAAATCAGAACTTTGACCTCCTTTATTACTATTGTAAACATTACTCTCACCAACTCCTTCAACATTATTATTAGCATTTAAAGGATTAAAGCATTGAGAGTAGAATATAATGGAATAATCCAAACAATGAGATTTAGGAACAAGTTTGTTTCTAACCTCTCTTTGTGCAAGTTCACATCTAGTATCCTTGTGGTCTAGTTGCATATTTGTAGAGAGACTACTCAACATTTCATCTTGACGTTTCTTTCTTTCAGATTGATTTTGAGTCTTGTTTATAGTAAAATCATTGATTGCGAGATATTTAATGATTGCTAAAGTAGGTGTAAGTATAGATTTGTACTCACCTTCCCGAGGATTAACTTTAATTTGTATAGTTGAGTAGTATTCTTCAACGAACGATAGAGGGGAAAGGACAACATCTTCTCCACAAAGAAAATCATCATCAGAAGCATTGAGACACCGGCTTGGGATGAAAATGCCATGATACTCTTCCTTAATTATTGTTTCTTTGTCATTCTCTCCAAGCTCAGGCTACATGCATGTCAAGAGAATGTTTGGTGGCTCTTCTTCATGCTTTTTATTTTCAATCTGATTTAGGATTTCTTTTGCAACCTTGTCACTGATTGAATGTGCTTCAATGACATGACTCAAAAAGATTTCTTCTTTATTATCATGATCTTCACAGTGCTAATGACATGCTTCAATACAATCTTCTCTTTTTGTCTCCACCATTTCTTCATTTTGATCTTGCTTAAGTGGACATGTGTTATTGCAAGCAGATGTAATAGCTTCTTCTTTGACCTTACTCTTCACATAGCAGCCATGTTTATAAAAAAGATTCTCTAGAGTGATCAGGACCTTTGGGATAGTATTCCCCTTTAATTGCAACACTTCATATTCTCATGTCTTCTCTCTAGATGTGGTTTCTTCGTTAAGAGATCATCTGCCTTCAAAAAGTAGATTAGAATTTATGTATCATCTCTCTCTAAAAAAGATATAATTTGTCAAACATCATCAAAGACCTACCAGTTTTGATCATTGTCTCAGATGTTGGGTCTATAAATTAGCTTAAATTTGTATGAACTCTTCTCAAACATTGGATGAGGAATGAGAAGTACAATAGAAACAACGAGACAATCAACCTTAGAGATTTGACTTCATGGAATTGTATCTATTGAGAAAGTGTCAAAGTATTCAATACTATCCCAAACCTAATTCCTGTAATGTTTTAGTTTATCATTTTTCACTTGGAATTGGTTCCTCACTTGTTTAACGACCAATTCGACATCACCTAGGGCCTTTAAATTTTTAATTCCTTTTTCTTTTACTACTTATAGTCCTAGAAGGAGAGCTTCATACTTAGTTGTGTTATTATTATTATCAAATACTAACTTATATGACATTAGCAACTTCTCTCCTATAGATGAAATAAAAAACTATACCGGCTCCAGAACCAGAAGAAGAACAACTTCCATCAAACTCCATGCTCCATATTTTGAAGATGCATCTAGACAAATGACTTCAGATGCTACTTCATTTTCATTCATAAGCATATAGGTTCTAGGACCAATTTCTTCATACAAAATTTTAGACCTCGGGTCTTCATAGTTGAGGACAATATACTTGGCCTTAGGTTCAAGATTTAAGTGAACTTTCTTTCCATTAACAAGGATAAGAGAATGTGACCAGTCCATTTGGATTTCTCCACCCAAGTCTTTGCAAAAACTCCTACTCAAAAGCATGCCATATTTGGCAGGAATATTAGCAACTAAAATTGTAAGTTTCAATCTCTTTTGCAGGTAGGCTGCTAAGGCAACTGGACATCCTTGATTTGCCCTACCAAAGGGACTTGTTTGGACTCCATTTAATACACTTTATCTAAAGGCTTATTTAAAGACAGACCTACTGCAAAGGCTACTTTTGATGGCATTACATTATTAGGAGCTTCATAATCTATAATACAATTGTTGAGCTTAAAACCGGCTATATACAAAGAGACATAAAAAGGATCAGATTTGTCACTTATGGAAGAGCATACAAAAGGAGATTTATTTTGATCAGATACAAAAATAACATCATTATCTTGGACAACATTTGATAAATGGTGGATGACAGAAGAAGAAGACTTTAAATCTCCTAAGTTCACATATTGGACTAATCTCTCTAATTGGTGTGGATTAGACTTTAAGTACTCAATTTGGGAGATTTGGATTTTCATTTTCTTACAATGTTCAACAATATCAAATGAATCATCTTGAACAACTAAAGATGAATCGAGATATTGTGTACCTTGGGTGGCTTTGTTTGATGGAGTGGTAGAAGGTTGACCATCTTGAAGATTTTTCTTCATGATGACGTACTTAGGAGAATTGTCCACACCTTTATGACTAGCATCAACATGGTTCTTTGCTTTTTCTTCATTCCTTTGATGTTGATTCCTTGTGAAGACATTACAAGAATGGCTATTGATATCATGAAGCACCTCTTCTTCATTATCAAATTCATATTCTAAGAATCTAATTGAAAATTGACCATAAGTTTCATTTGTTTCTATATTCAGAATAGTCAATTCTTTAATCCTTTCACTTGACATGCTCATTTTAATGAATCTAGACATCTCTAGGTAGGTAGAGCCATCATGGTGTGTAGTCAAATGGAAATCACACATGGTTGTGCTGTGATGATTGCTTGAAGATGGGTGTTCAATGGCTAATCTTTGCATGGGAGGAGGAAGTCTAGCCTGCTTATTCTACTAATAAGGTACATAGTTCTTCCTTGGCATGTCTTGATACAAAGGTGGTGGGTTTTGTGGAAGTTGCTTCTTTAACAAAAGCAAATCATTAGCTAATTTTTGAACCATAAGGTCTGTGGTGGGTGAAGATGGAGAAGAATTTGAAGTTTTCCCTTTACCTTTTTGTAATTCTTTGTTCCACTTCTTAATTGTCAACAGATCATCTTCTATTTCTATGGCCATGGATTGGGTTGCATCAAGATTAGCTACAAGCATGCTCTTCTCAAGTGGAAGCTCACATTAGGAGGTTGGGCATTAATGAAGAAGCACTTCTGGTTTTTAGTAGTAGGTCTCTTAGAATTTTCAATTCTATCGACAATCTCATTAAAACAGGAAACAAACTCATGCATGGGTTCATGAATCTCTTTCTTCATTTGTGTTAACTATGCTAAGAGAATGTACTCATCTTCAGTGCTTTTGAATCTATCTTTGAACCTTTGGTTCATAATAGCCCATGAATTTATATAGCTAGCTGGTAAATGATAAAACCATTCAATTGTAGTGTTGGTCAATGATTCTAGGAACAACCAAACAAATACATCTTCATATTGCACTCCAAGAACAACACAAGCAACAAACAATGCATTAATATGTTCTTCAATTGTGACCTTTCCATCACCATTAAACTTAGGTAGGATCTTTCTTGATCCATGGGGAAAGTCATATAATTGATTCCTCAATTCCAAGGGGCCTATGGTTGTAGCCCAAGGGACTAGTTGTTGTTGATCTATTTGTTGCTGAGAAGTAGATTGAATATTAACAACAATGGGAAGAGTAGTACTATGTAATGTCAATTCTTGATAGGTAGGAGACCCAACATCAATTCTTATGGGAGAAAAAGGTCTGCTTGCAGACTTGAACTTCCTTCTTGAAGTTACAAGAGATGTAGAAAAAACAAGTATTTGTAAAGATGAATCATGAGAAATCAGAGTTTCCCATTATAGAACCTAAGGAATATCCACTATTATCACTTAATATGATTATGTGATAGATTTTCCTTTAAGAACTATTATTGATAGATTTTCCTTTAAGAATTGTTATGGAGGCTTGAATTGTGTATTACTAGCGGGACTATTCTTGATAGATTCTCCTTTAAGAACTAATGTTCAAAAGGATTTAGGATTGATTGGAGAATGCCCTTTTGTGGACTAGCAAATTTAAAAGTTAAGCATTGAGTAATGGAAGAGGTGGTTGGAGTATGACCAGTAGGTGACCCGTTCCTTTTTAGAAATATCAAAATATGATTCACTATTAGGGTCATGCACAAGTGGAACAATAAGTGGAGTTGTGTGACATGATGCCATAGGGAGACTATTAATTTGTAAAGATGAATCATGGGAATAAGGGTTTCCCATTATAGAGCCTAAGGAATATCCACTAGAAGTTGAAAATATAATATCATTAAACAAGCACAGTCCAAGGATAGAAGTGAAGTGGTCTATAAAAGCACATGATAAAGTAAAGAACTATGAAAGAAACCATTGCAATGCACTATCAAGCAAAGAAAGCCTAAATACGTCTATAGAAGAATACCATCGTATATGTGTTCGTAATGTGAAATAGAAATGATCTAACATGTAATATTGCATCTCCATTTGTACTAAATGCACCTATCATGAATTCATTAACAATATTTGCATTAAAAACATGAACTGGATATGATCATGAGACATAGGAACATCTATACAATCCAAAAAACTCTCACAAGTTGCTTGAAGAGTGTGAACAACATCAAATATAACAACATCCTATAGAGTGAACATAAAAATGATACATCACTTATGTAATCATCTTGTTCTCCATTATTAGATATATCTTGGAAGAAAGGGAAGATACTTAAGGGCAAAACACTATCACTAGTTATGGAGGAATTATCAACATTAGGTTTATCACTAGTCATGGTAGAGTCAACATCAAGAGCCTCATCATCTCTATTTGATCCATGCACAATTACAATGGTTCAACACCAACACCTTCCATGCTCTGATATTCCCTTTCATGCACAATTACAATGGTTCAACACCAACACCTTCCATGCTCTGATATTCCCTTTCATGCACATCTTGCACCAAGATGCATCATATAAAGCATGAAGACTTATGGTAGAATGGCTTCGCGTATATTTGTGCAAGCAAGGATTCAATTGGATCTAGTGCAAAATAACAATGTGCATAGTCACACCATACAACTTTAGGTGTCTGCATTACCTTCAATAATAGCATTGCCAACTCTTTCACTGCCATATTTACATTGTGTGTGACCTACACATGGGTAGCATATGCATATGCACTAATACATTCAATTTGGCTCCATAGGCATCCAACACTTGGTTTCATTTTCTTTGTATGATCATGCTAGCCAACCAAAATCATACAAGCTTGACATCTAACATAACACTAGTCACATGGGAAGCACAACATACACATACGTCATCTGTTAGCTTTTTACTTATAGGCTTAGATGGTAACCACTATATAAATAATACCTATGTACATAGTTTAAGAGAGTATTTTCTAGCTAACAATGTAGAATACATTCCACTATAGTCTTACACCTGAAGCCTTACAAAACTACCATTAACATGAGTTGTACATCTCTAGGGAACCTTATCAAATCAGGGGGATGTTCTACTTGCTTGGTTGTGGAAACTTGCTTTCCCACCATATGGACTTTATAATTATTTATACAATCACACAAGATCAATGAAGGATAATATATTCTTCACACTAACTGCATGCATTATCATTTCATGGCCCGCTTATTCTATAAAGCTTCCACATGATAAGCACCAATATAATAGAACACCGCTCTACACGAAAGGGTAAAGGATCTAGACATAGCCACACAATAGTTTGACACAACAATTGGTTTTTAGATTAAATTTAGCTAAGTTCTTCATTTGCACACTAGACATAATGGAGACTATTGCTCTATAAGAAAGTGTGAATGATCTATGCACAATTTCACACAACTCACACTTTTGCAAAATGGTTCAACATCAACACCTTCCATACTATAATATTCTCTCATACCCATATCTTGTGCCAAGATGCATCACATAAAGCATGAAGGCTTTTGGCATAATGGCTTCACACATATATGCACAAGCAAATGCTTTTATGGCTCTATGCAACTGAGTGAAAAATATGTGAGAATTCTTTATTCGTGCCATGTAACTCTAGGGCTCCACATTATCTTCAACAATAACATTGCTAACTTCTACACCAATATCTTTGCATTGTGTGTGACCTGCACATGGGCAATACCTGCATCTCCACCAATATGTTTATTTTGACTCCATACATATCTAATACCTAGCCACATTTGCTCCACATAATCATGTCAACCAATTGGTACCATAGAGGTTTGACACCTAGCATTACCCTAGTCACATGGAAAGTGCACCATATGTGCATGACATCTGTTAGCCTTTTATTTGTAGACCTAGTTCATGACACTGTATAAATAATACCTTTATACATAGTTTGAAAGAGAGTATTTCCCAAATTACAATGTAGAATGCGTTCTATTACAATCTTGCACTTGCAACCTTACTGTGATGCCCCGTCATGCAACCCTAGAGTGTTAAACTAACAAGTGCAAAAATTAATAGATATATATTTTTTTGAAGCGAATAAATGCGTTATACACTAAATAACATTACATTCTTGACAACATTTAACCAGTTGTACAACTAACACCTCTAGGGAACATAACTGCATCTAATAATCATGAAACCATAACAATACAAGTGATATACATTATAATACAATAGAAGAGAATTTACATCTTTCATTTGCAGAGATTAATTATTACAAAGGTTTAAATACAAGATTACATGACCGATCATGTCGGTTTACAATATACAACAATCTGATACAATTCTGAAATTATAATATAACTCTAAGGATGCAAGTACAAGTCTGGAACTGGAGAATCATCTGTAGTGGTCACGAATCAGGTTGACCAAGAAAACCAATGGATTAAGCTCTTCCACCCAACCATGTGGAACCCTGAGGTCCACCCCTCCGAACTAGGAGATAAAATTGAGGTTCCACTAGGCCAAAGGTTACAGGCAAGCAGATACAGACTTGACATAGTCAACTTAGATCATCATAACTACACAAATCATCAAGATAAATCAAATCATCAAGACAAGTCAAATCATCAAGACAAGTCAAATAATCAAGACAAGACAATTAATCAAGACAAGACAATACTCTAGAGGCTACAACAAGAGATAAAAAGGAAGTAACTATGCTGCAGTAGGGAGAGTGTCATCGCATGGTCCTAGCATGGGTTTTCCAGGCTATCTCTCACTAGAAACTAGCCCCCATCTATGGTTTTCCTGGCGATCTCTCTATAGGTACCGACCCCATAGGGTGACACATGCGGAGCCGACACATCCTCTCATGGAGACAAGGAGGTCGAACTTGCCAACCAGGCCTTCTCATCCCATCCTTAGCCTGTGAAAGCACTCAAGGCATGGGTGAGGCATCATACTTATCTTGTTATGTGAATTACCACCCAACCCACCTAGATCAATTATTAAGTTATCACTTGATTACAACTTCCATGGGGTTATCCAGGCAACCACTTTGGGCACCGGCCCCACCATGGAAGCCACTCTCTTACATACAACTAGCACTCCTAACCAATATCCAAAAACCAATAATCATGCATGGGCAAGGGACTATAAGACATCTATCTTTTACAATCCAATACATTCCAATTTCAACCTCAAAAAAAAAAGACTTTCCCTTGTCCATTTAAACAATCTCAAATCAATAAAACATTTGAATAGAATGACACAAAAATAGATTGAAGACCCAAGTAGCCTAACCTATGGAGTCAGCAAATTGAACACAATGCCACTTTACATAAGTCCATCTCCCAACGTAGAAACAAGGGTTTAAACGATTACAACATACTTTAACACAATATGACTCAGGACTAAAATAACATAATAAACCAATTCATTATTACTACTGACGCTAACAACTAATAAAAGGGAACTTCAACAATACTATATATAAAATCAACATGACATAACACCTATGTATGATATAAACCGGCAACATTATAAGGTTTCCACTCTCCTAAAAAACATATACTATTACAATTGATATTCATGTAATCATTACCATATGAATCTAGTATAATAATTCAAATCATTCTAACTTAGCATTTATTTACTAAAAGTTATGTATCACAGGTTAGTATATAACAAAATTATATTTAATAAAATGAACACTAACTTAATTATTTAATCTACTTGCATCTACAAAAGCAACATTAATTTAATAAATTTAATTCAAAAATAATAGGATTATATCCTCCTACCTTATGAGATATTCTAACATTATAATACTAACATTACAAAAAAGATCTATTCTAACATTATAACGCTAACATTACAAAAAGGTCTATTCTAACATATACTAGTTTGATTCTATTCCTAGAATAACTAATTGCTCTATAGGATGATTATTACAAATCTATCCTAACTCTCCTATGAGTTAAACTAATATTAGCTTATCTGTATTCACATGTAGTGAGTTTGATAAA
This sequence comes from Cunninghamia lanceolata, assembly GCA_027924645.1. Classification (NCBI taxonomy): domain Eukaryota; kingdom Viridiplantae; phylum Streptophyta; class Pinopsida; order Cupressales; family Cupressaceae; genus Cunninghamia; species Cunninghamia lanceolata. The sequence goes on from BSBN01000807.1 coordinate 73,524, forward strand.
GAAAATCATTGCAACAATAACTTAAGCAATGGATAAATTCAAGACTAAACTTACTAGTTTCTTAGTAAGTTTGATTGGAAACTTTCTAAATAAAAGAAAACTATTCCCTATATCTTCTATGTAAATTTCCAAGGCTCTTGCTAAAATAATAATGAGATTACATTGCAGATTGAGGAGTGAGATATAGAGAGGAAGCCAAAGCAACAAATTCCCCTCCCACGGCGTACGGATGGAGGTCACAAGTTCAAGGCAAATGAAGTTGCAGAGAAATCGAAGGATTGCAAGGCAAAAAGGGTGACTTAGATCATGGCCCACCAAAATCAGGTGAAAATATATATCAAAGTCTACAGATTAACAGTTAGGAAATGTGGTACAGCCTGGTGTACAGCTACATAGAGGAGGAGATCAAAAAAATCACAGTTTAAAGATACAAATCTGGTAATCGCCCAACCTCAGCTTAGGTGATTTCATGACAGTCAAAAGGTTTCAAAATGGTAACAATGCTCAACGGCCATATGATGATGGCTAGAGGAGCTAGTCATAAACATTATATAAACTTTGACAAAACATTCCCAAGTCAAACTAGTAAAAACTGCCAATACAAATAAGAAAAAAGAAGATGTTGGTCGTACGACTGGATAGAAAAAGAAAAAGAAAGGTTTGAGGAATATAGTTTAAATTAAGTAGAACTCGACCCATCATCAGAGAATGGATAGGTAAATAAGTCAATCAGAGGTAAGTATTTGATGAGATTCCATTAAAGTTTCATCTCAATGCATGAATAAAGAATCAAGATTTCATTTTCTGGAAGAGGAGTCTGTTGAAAGATTGAATCAGAGCAATTTTCAAATAGTAATTTGTTTGATAAACCTGGCATACTTTGCCATTTGGTTGACGGAGGTTTGAAAAAAAATCCTTATCAGATACAAAGTCGAAGGGTGACAGGAAAGTAAGAATTTCACCGAAATAAAGAGATAGGTTCCAAAGCACAAGAGATTCCTTAAGAAATTAAAACTAATTTGTTTAAATTGCTATAGAAAACACAGTAAACATACCCGTAAATCCGATCCAAAAACTTCCAACTTTCCTCATCTTTCCTCTTCTTCAACTTCCCGTAACCAATTTTCCCCCAATTTTTCTGTCTCTTTTCAGAAAAACTCCCCTCAAAATAATAACCCCCCCAAAGCAAAAATAGCTAAGAGACATAAATGTCCATTATCATGCATCTGTTACCAGAATCCCACTACTCAGATGAATTTAATTTTTTTTACTTAACATAGAGATTCCCCAAATCTGGAATCATCTTTGACAACTAACAACATTAGATTAATCACTAATATTATTCTTTAAATAACCATAATAAACTTATGACTCAGATACTTTTAAAAACATTAAAAATAATTAATTTTAATCTATATTAAAATTTACTTAAATAACATTCCAAGTTTTACGACTAACAAAATACTATTATATTTGACATGCTATTAACATTATTAAAATAATATTACTTCATTAACGCATTACCAAAATACACATGGGCTAACTAACCAAAAACTCGACAATAACCCACATACCACTATACGACCAACAATTTGAAGCGAGGACCAAAGAACATCACGACCCACGACCACAAATTGAAGACTGAAACTTGACCTAGGGAAAACTCATGTTATCTCCCCTCAACGTAATCCATTGGTGCAAGGGCCCGCTCAGACCTGCTAAGTCAGGTGGAGTCGAGGCTCGGTACCTGCAACTTGCATCAAAACATTATGTTGCATACACATATAGCACACATAGAGAGTTAGGGATTCGCAACGTAGTAGGGTGCTCAGGTTGAGCAATACTACACTGTCCCCTCTCCAAAAGCATGATAATAACATAAACATCTCTAACTATAAGTCAGATACCAACAAATCACATAAAGCATGATAACAATATTCCACATAAATGATTATCCATCTACTAAACATGTCATAATACCTCATAAATTGGAATATCAGTAATGTCATCATAAAACTCATAACACAAATCAAAACCCACATCAGTCAAATATAGTCCATCATGATCATAGTAAGCATAAACCAAAGTCTAATAACTCAAATGTCTCTAACTGTCAAAGTGCAGTATAAAACTATTAACTATCTCAAACCAAAATGAGGGGCATTACACTTACAAAATCACCATTAACATGAGTTGTACCTCTCTAGGGTGCCTTGGCAAATTAGGTGGATGTTCTCTTTGCTTGATCACATAAATTTACTTTGTATGCAATTATTTGTACGTTCACACAATATCAATGAAGGACAACATATTCTTCACACCAGTCACATGCTTTGTCATTGTGTGGCTTAATTCTTCTATAACGTTTTGCATAATAAACACTAAATGGACATAAACCCATCTCCATTTGTGTTGCTTCATAACCTTGTTGCTACACAGAAGATTGTCCTTTGACTCTCAAATCAAAATTGGATCACTAACACTAGATAGAGGAGATGTATGATCAATATAAAGCTCATGAACAAGTGAAGTGAAGGAATCCAAAGTATAAGGGAAGGCAATAGTAGGCTCTAAGAAAGACGAAATGCCATATACATAATGAAATAATGCATCTATGTAACATTTATTACTATCCTTATGGTAAAGGGATATGATGCCATCAAAAACCAATTGATTAGATATAACAAACTATAAAAATAATTGACATCCTTGATGCATCTCTAGATATAGGCTAGGGACAAGGGTTGATGAAATCCATGTAAAAGGATCATTAAGCATGTCAAACCACTATGGACAAAGGAAGGATAACCTTCTAAAATTTGGATCTAAACAAAGATATGAAAAATATAAATAAAAATTAGTAATGAAATCAGAAATGGGAAGAAGGTTAAAACCCTGTAACAATTAGTGAACTATGAGTGAAGGAGAGGACTAAGCTAGAGCAAAACTCTAGGTACTTAAAGGAGATAAAACAACGAGGATACAAACTAATTTCAGATATGAAAAGAATATGAAACTAATAAAAAACATTAGATTAGAAATTAGGAATGGAAGAAGGGAAAATCCTAGGTGGTGTAAGATTGGTTGGGTTCACAAAAAAATACAAAAAAAGTAAATCCTAGTTGTTCCTCAAGGTTCCTACAAGTACAAATCTAGGTCTAGGAAAATAACATATCAATCAACACAAATCAAACCAAAATACATAGAGTCAAGTATGATAACATGTAACAATAAAATAATAAATGAAAGAGTGGGATAAGAAGTTGCTTAGTTATTTCATTGTGCCATGTTGAATGATGTGTTGTGATTGATGCAAATTAATGTATAGTATGAGAGATTGTGAAGATGTATAGATTGTTGCATAAATTGAATTTTGGTGTTCTTTGATTCAAGGTAGAATCACATCCATGATTCTAATTACCTATCACAATTACATCCTTTTGATGCAGTCCCATCCTTTCCTCTTGCAAATTTTAGAAACTAGTTCCTCTTTGCTTGATATTTGAATACACATAATGTGTTGTTTAGAAACACCTTTAGGAGTCTGCAATGCAAGGGTTGAAGTTCAATACTTTATTGCACCTTAATCAAACCCCTTGTTGTTTTTCACCATGTTGAAAGAACATAATGCAAAGGTGCAAGATGCTTAGAATGAGTTGTTGTAGTAACTATTCACATAGAATTGATGCAAGCTATCGCTAATGATTCTTTTCCCTTTCAAATGCCTCTTTCTTATTTATCTATCATTACGACACTAATGACCTAGGGCTTGTATTTTTTTTTGTTAACTCAAAGGTGTCCCTGCGACTCTACCCAACGACCCCCCTCACCTTACCTTGGGCTTACAGATTGCCAAGTTGGGGTCCGGGAGGTGGCGAGCAGAGGCAAGACTAGTCCTTTGGGGATGAGCGCAACAACCCGCAAGCCATGCTCATCGAGTAAGCCTGACGGGAATCAAACCCAGGCCTTGAGGGAGTAAACCCCGAGTCCAGGCCAGCACGCCACTGTGCGGGCTCAACCTAGGGCTTGTATTTAAATGCACAACCTTAGATGCTCAATTCAAAAGTTTTGGTGTACAAGACAAACAACAATTGAATTCTTGAATCATCAATTTTAAAATATATATTTTTTTGAATTCTTGAATCATCAACTTTAAAACAAAAAAAATTAAATTTTAGAAAATAAGACCTGATAGTGTATATGTTATGTGAATTTTTCTTTAAGTGAAAAATAAGATTATTATGACCCTTTCATAAAAAAAGGGAGATTAAAATAAATTATTTGTCCCTTTAGTTAAAAGGAAGATAGGTTAAAGTGGGATAAAACAAAAAGTTATATGTAATTACCCTTAAGTTAAAAGAGGGGTAAGAGGAAAATGTTTAATAACCTTTGAAAAAGATTTAAAAAATAAATAATATTGAGGTGAAAAATAAAGAGTGAATACTTCTTAGATAAAAATAATGTAAAAGAACTAATGCAATTCTTTATGAAAGGGTGTGATGTTTTGAAAACCACCTCTTAATGTATTATATAAACAATTTATGCAAGACATAGAAATGGATGGAGATCACTCAAAGAAGGTGGTGGTTTGGTGGGCTGTGGACATAGGAGAAGGGTGTGCAATTTGCATCCAACTCAAAGTATAGTGTACACCTGAGATTGTCTTGGCCAAGGCTGTGATGCATGGGCATTAGTGTGGTGCATAGGCACATGTTGTATTTGATTACATAGATTTCTCCTAGAGTGTATCATAGCTAAGAGGGTCTAAATCACTTCCTGAGATGAGAGTAGCCATTTCCCAAGTTGTCAAATAAATATTACTTGATATTTGATTTGAAATATAAATTTTCAAAGTTGATAATAAATATAAACTTCTGTTATAGTTTTTAATATTGAATTTCATATTCAAAATGTTAATTTATATATTTAATCAATTATTATTTCTTTTAAAAGTGTATACCTAAAAATATTATATTGTGTTAGATATATTATTCAATTTTAATCTAAGATATTATCACATTATATTTGGTATGGAAGCCAAGTTCATCCTTAAGATTATACATCTTCTAATAAATATTAATTCCTTATAAACATTTAAAAAAAACATTTAAATGAGAGTTATTAAAAAACAATTCTATTTTTAAAAGTCCATTTAAATCATTGTGGAAAAAGGGTTAATTTAAATTAGGAAGGGAAGGTTTAGGAGATTATAAAATCTAAGAGATTTGGTGGAGACATGAGAAAAAAGAGAGAGATTTGCCCCTGCGTGGAAAACAATTAAATATGCCATATCAAACTGTACAATAATTAGATAAATCTATGAATGAATGAATGAATAGAAGATTTTAATAACGTCCACAAGGCCAAGCAGCCTATGGGACCAGGAAAATAACCCCTCAAGATATTTTCAATGTCCTTTCGAGATCCAATCTTCTGCCATGAATCTTGACCAATAAACTAGCCATATCAAGAAGCCGAGACTCCTCAAATAACTCGCTAAGGCTGCCCACATTCCAGCTGTTATCGAATTGACCATGAATATCCACATATGCATCACACTCAATGACGAAATGCCATCCAGTTTCAACCACCCCTTTCTTGCAAAAACAACAAGTTCTTTCAGCCCACTCTTCTTTGGGAATCGTCCATCTACCCGTCTCACATCTAAGGCGATGGGACCCAGTCCTCAGCTGAGCCACTAAGATCATCGCCTTGCCCCTGAGAGCAACCCACATAAATTCTTTTTCACCATGCTCCCTCAAAGGGTTAAACCCTATAACATAAAGTTCTTTTTTTCTGCCAATCTGATTTGACCACATGGCAGTCCTAAATTTTTCTAACATGAATATTTTTATTTCCTCCTTAGTGATAGGATAGTCATGTAATCTAATGTCCCACTTATCCAACCACTTCTTGTTTTGCTTCATCCACGTCTTTTTCCTGTGGTCAAGCCTCTCCCCCACTACCATTTTGGGTTGGCGGTACTCATCCATATTCTCCACCTTTTTTAAGTAGCTTAAAAGCCTTATTATAGCAGATGCCTCCAATGGGAAAGAACCCGCTTCAGTTAAAAGGATCTCGTAAGGGACTGTAGATTTGACTTTGAAATTACTAGTAATAAGGTGCTTTTGAATTCTTTCAAGCTGTTTCCATTTGTGGTTCATCATGCTGCTCCCCCAAACCTCACAACCATAAAGGACAACCGGCGTGACTAGTAGCCCAAAAAGGGTTTTATTGGTTTTTCGGTCCCAAAGTTTAGCTTTCCTGCATCTGTTCTAGAGCAAGTAGGATGCTCTACACCCACCTAAAATCTTGCTCGTCCTACAGGACTCCTAACTGAGCCTATGGTGAAAAATAATTCCCAGGTACTTGTATTCTTCCACTATCTCCAGCGTATTACCTTCAAAAATGAAATTGACTTACTGCTTCTTCCTTTTCAATGAGAAAATCATAATCTTGGTTTTGTTGGTATTAACTTGCATTCCGACCTCTTGACAAAAGAGCTCAAGAGCCTTCAAATGATCCATCAAACCTTTGGCAGATTTTGCCATAAGAATAAGGTCATCCACGTACAAAAGCAGCTTGACCATGTAATAAGACAGCTGGATGCCTTCTCCATTGGTTTTGTTTAACCACCCTTCCAGTTTATCAATATATAAGCCAAATAAGGTGGGGGATAAAGGACAACCCTGCTTGACCCCAATGTCACTACCAAAGCATTCTGACATACCTTCTCTAGTTTTGATTTTAGCCCTGATTTGCTCATAAAGCTTATGCACTGCCGCTCGATACTCCTCCGGGACCCCCAATTCCTCCATCCTGCACCAAAGTTTGCCCCTAAGCACCATATCAAAGGCTTTTTTAAGATCAACAAAGCAATAGAAAGCTTCCCCCCCTTGGGTGTTCCAAACTTTCTCGCACTTTTTTATACTGAAACCTTTATATGGAATAAGTGTGCTTTCTAGCACTTTTAAATTAAGAATGTTGGTAAAAATGCAAAACCTAAATCCTAAGGCAAAATATAAATTATTCATGAGGAGTAAAATTTATGAACATTGGAGAAGGGACATACAGGTTATGTCCAACCCATAATATAGGGTATATCTCATAATGTTTTGGCTAGGCTAGGGCTTGTTGCTTGATATTTGAGCACACATATTGTGGAGTTTTGAAAAGAACAATACCACTTGGAATGCTTCACAACTAAAATGACGAAAAACATTAATCTCTTCCTAGAGTGAGAAAATCTATATTTGAGATTGTATTTAGATATATACTCGATCCTTTAACTTATTTATAATAAATGAATTTTATTATATTTTTAAAAAATATTTAAAAATATTGTAACAATTACTTATATTTTCTTAAAACTTGTACTGAAATTTATTTTATTGCATTATAGTATACCAATCACACTCACAATTTTGTCCAAGTTGACGAAAGTTTACACCAAGCTTACATACAAAAGAAACAAATTGAACACTAAAATAATATATTCAGATTTACTATATATTAAAAAAAAAAAAAAAAAAACCAAAATAGGGGAGAGGACCCAGTAATTGAGCACCCCAACTTCACGCCTCTCAAAATTATACCTGACAATTTCCAACCACTCCAAAATTTTTACAGTAGTTTACTTGGCAAGGCCCCTGCTTATAACTAAGGTTTCAAGGCCACATCATTAAATATGATACCACATCAACATGCTTTTTGTTGACGTGTCAAATAGTTCCCCCAAAAAATGGGGGGACCAATAGGTATGCATTAAGTCATGTTTTGTTGGTGCACTAATATGACATCATATGATTGGTTGCTTTTTAAATATAAAAGGCAAGTTTCATTAAGTTATTAGTATTTATAGTCAACACTAACAACCTTAAAATCACAACTACTAGTCTTAAACTTAAAAAAATATAAAGCCTTAAATACACAAATACTATCTCAACCAGGGATTGGGTCTTTTCCCTAAACAAAACAAAACAAGAGGGAAAAAGTTCCACTTTTTTTTTTAATTTTTCCCCCAAATAACAGTACCTATGGAAAACATGTTCCACTCGGGTAGGGTGGAAGATGGGAGGCTTTTATGCCCGCCAATACATTCAATAGACAGTCGCCATAAGCAAGATGGGTACTTCCTTTTCACGCAAGAGGTCCTCCAAATCAGCAGCAGCAGCAGACGCTCTTAAACAATTTCTTCATAAAGAAGAATGCCAATTACCCTATGCTTGTCTCAATTCTTTTCCATCCACAAAGGAAGAGAGTAAGCAGGCGAAGAAGGCATGGAAGCCTTTCTCTCAGGTCTCCCTGCTATCCGCAGACCTCTATCAGTTCCAGCTGCTTGGCTCTCACCCTGTAAGTTTATCCATTATGCCTCCCTCTGCCACACTTTCTGCTAAAAAAACACATTTCATCTAATATCTCTATTAGGCTATAATTTCATTTTCTTAGAGTGGAAGATGTGCCGTTGCTCCAAACTGGAAAATGCAATGGTGAGACGTATAGAGTCTGTAGAAGTTATTTGGCAATTGGATGGAGGGGTTGTGGGAAAATTCTATGTTCGTAATGAAAACCTGCTGTTATAGCTGGAAAAAATCTGCATCTGGAAGATGCTAATCTTAAATCCGGCCAAAATTTTTAACTTCAATGCCGAAATCTGATACTAACAGAGAATCTTCCACTATACTTGCTGCTATAAATACTGGATTCTGAATTCTGAAAACAACTAGAACCTGGGACATGGACGCTAAAATTTGTTTTTCTTTAATTCTTGAACAGAATCTGGAGCTCATGAAAACACATGTAAGTTATTTTAACAGCAAGATAAAACAACAATGGAATAATTGAAACCATACACTCAAACTTCACTATCATTAAAAATAATATGTTAAACTATAGTTAAAAAACTCGGACTGGGCTAAAACTCAGCAGCCCAAAAATTTTGTCTCAGATTTGGACTCGAAAATTAAATAAATACACAAAGTAGAACTTAAATAATGCATGGAAAGCATAGAGAATGAATTTAGAGAACACATAAATCTTTTTCCATTATCAATTGGTCACGAATCAATGATTACATATGTCGTATCTGTCAAAGGTGCAAAATTCAAAATTTCAAATATTGTACAACTACAGTCTACTTCATCTTCCTTCTCCTAGTATTATTCAGCCTTGAACTAGAAGGTGAATCTGAATTATCCTTCTCACAAGTGAATGAAACCTTAAGTACGTCATCTTCCAATACTTTTGCTGCTGCTGCTGCTGCTTCACTCATCAATTCAGTGAGAACTTTGTCAGTGAAAGTAAGCAACAGGGTTTTCAAACTGCAAAGAAAAGAACAAAGCAAATACTTCTCAAATTGCACTCCAACAATCAATTTACACCACAGAGATCCAAACTGCTGATGACAAAAATGACAAAAAAGCAAAAAAAATCAGGGTTTTGTTCAGGGGTTTTCCTGTTCTTCAGCCTCGAGTCTTCTTGACAGACTTACTAGGACCACGCAAGTCTTGGTGGGAAACTTGCTGAGTATCTCGCAAGTTTTTTGGCTGACTCGGTTTGTTAGTTGTGGGCGAGTTACTCACCTTTATGGCAGATTTGCGAGTCTCTGTAATATCCCCAGTGGGATCTGCCCTAAAATTCTGATTTTTATTTCTGCTCAAACCCTAACTCAGAATTCTGATTTTATTTTCTGATTTGCAAAACAATTATAACAGCTAACATACAAGGGCAAATAATACCAAAATAACATGCCAAATGATACTACTAGTTGCTGATCTTATCAAACATGAAATCCACCATGAAATACACAAGATATGACCATCCAAATGCAACATATAAGTCTGATTTTCTGAATATATCTCTTCTGTTACAAATCTGAATATAATGACTGAAAATTACATCAAAAGCATGAGCTAAACATGATCAAACATGGCCCGTAATGCTGCTGTCCAAATCAGACTTAAACCTTAGGTTTGTACATACAAAATGATGGCGAATGAAGCTCAAACAAACCCTCCAAATGATGGCGCATGCAAGGATGAAGGCGGCTGCTAGGTTAGGGTTTGGAAAAACCCTCCAATGATGAACATCGCCTCTCCCAAGCCAAATCGCCCTCCTCCAAAGGTGGCGCTCCAATCTAGGGTGAAATCCTAGTGCAATATCAACACAAAAACCACCAATGAATGCTGCTCCAATTCTGATCTTCAAATCTAAATATGCAAATATGCTCCAAGTCTCCAATGAAGTGCAAATAGAACTCCATTATGAGTCCTCCACAAGATGAGCTAGGTTTTCGTCCAACTCACCGTATTCACAAGGGTTTTCGTCCTTGGAATATAGCCCGACAAATGTTGCAGCCAAATGAGAAAATCTCAAGAAGAAATATGATATGAATGGACCATGAAATGACTCCCAATTGTCTTGCTTTTATAGCCAACTCTTCTCACATCTCAAACTTGGCCGACCTCCTCTTGACTATTTTATTTTATTTGTTTTTCCCTTCTCCTCGTGGTCGACCTTATGCTAGGCACCCAAACACAAATAAAATATTTTTATTATTTTCTCCCAAGACGAGCAAACTCTTTTTGGCCCTTGATATTACATTTTTAGGCCCTTGCCTAGGTCGTCCCTCTCACAAAAAATTATTTTGATTTTTCTATGGCATCACAAAAATATCCAAAGTCATTTTCCATCCTTTATTTTTCTCCCTCCTAGGTCGCTCACCTTCTTAGCCATTTTATTTAATTATTTTTCCTTCACCAAATGGCTCACAAAAATATAAGAATTCTCTTCATATCTTCAATTTGCCCAATAAAATTGATTAAATATAATATTTAATCAATTAGGTCATTTCCTTAGCCCTCCGGCTTAGTCTACGGGAATAGGATAACCAACTCCATTAGGTGATCACTCAGAAAATGGGGACGTTACAGTCTCACAAGTACTCGTGGAGTTTTCAATCAATGTTTTAAACAACACATAAGGTGATAGGAAAGTTTCTTGAGAAGTTTTGGTTGCCAACAAGCAACAAGGAAAATATTTTCCCCAATAGAAGCAAAAGCAGAACTAGGTGCTGAAGAAAAATGGCATAGGAAAAGAAGTCACAGAAAGACACCCACAAATGGTGTAAGAACCACAAGAGTAAGTGACACAAAACAGATGAATGCCATGCTATAAAGTATTTTTTGATAAGAACTGCGAGAGTAAGACACACTACAAGCTTCCACATCTTCATCTTTGATTGTGTAGAGAGAAGAAAAGTAGAACACAGATGCAGATCCGTATTCCACTGTTGTCACTGCACTAGTGCTGCCACAAGCGGACAAGGAGCTCCACTTCCACTCATAGATATGAGTGAATGGAAGGACTCTAGATTTCAGCATGGATAGTGGCAGTCAAAAGAACAGGATGTTTGTTGAAGCAGTTAAGAGATTAAATTTATCAATGACACCTCCCCCATAGCCACACTCCATCAGGTGCATAAATCGGGGTAGAAAGATTCCTGTCAGTTGGTAATGCTGCCTGCCCCATACCATCAAACCAATCAAGGATGAGATGGTCAATGACTGATGCAGATTTTTCTCTGATCTGAAAGGAAAACTCTAGTTGCATCTCATAACAGCGAGCACTAGCACAAATTCTATTCAATGGCTATCCCAGTTCAGTCCCTAAAACTCTCTTATTTCATCCCAGCAATGCACCCTCCTAATAAACAAAACTGATATTCTAAAAAAAGAAAAGCTCCTAAATGATCCACTATAGCAGCCACAAATGGCAGTTACAAGAAAATTTCCAAAAATATCTAAGCACAAAGAGGAACTGATGAATAGTAGGAGGCATGGCATTAAAGGTGCTTTACATCATCCTCCCCATTTGTTAGAAATTTTGAACTCCTAGTTCAAAGAACTCAAGAACCCAACTGACATGGCCTGCCCTTCCACCATGTTAGGTACTTACGCAATTTTTCACATAATTTGTTCCTCTATTCCAGCCTCTTGTTGGACCATAAACCACCCTCCTCTACGAATTTGTTCTCTTTCTATTTTTCGAATTTCTTGTGAACTTAGACCCACATCTAGTGGTCGTTTTCCATTACAAGCTATTTGCGCTTTCCTCATCGCTTGTCCAACCTTTTGTTGCACCTATAGACAAATAGTTAAAAACATAAATCAAGTTAAGGAAATAAAAAATTCCCATAGGTGCTTCCTCCTCCACATTATGCCATTTAGGCATGCTTTCCAATTCTTCTCTATAGCTTGTAACTTTTCCATGGCTTGTTGCTCTATCACAGACTATCAAGAGTCCATTTTCCTCTTCATCTATGTTTACTACCATATTAGCTTCTAGCATGCTCACAATGTTGCGCCTTTCACATTCATTCTTTACAATGTCATCCTCTTTTATGAGGACTTCTTCGCCACCATCAAATATGGGGCCTCCAAAGATCTCCATCTCTGATGCTGCTTCATCTCTAATGTGGGGTAACACAGCTCAATATTTTTATCTCACTTATCCTCTTCATCTTCATCCCATTCATCTATCTCCTCTCTCTCAAAATCTTTGCAGAGCACATTTAAGGGCCTTCTATCCACTAGTAATTCAGCCAACTCCTCAAGAGATTTAATCTTCCTTTGTTCTAACAGTTTTATCCCTTTGCTAATCCTAGACTCTATGACTTTCTTCTTTGAAAATAGCTCTTCCTCACACGGTGAGTATTTATTCCCACCAATTTTTTTCATCTTCTCACAACCCTTGAATGCCTTTGCTTCAGCTTTATTTTTCTTTTGCTTTCCCATTATTACTTGCTTCATATTGCTTCAACATCCACCATAATTCCTCCGACTCAAACTCCAATTTTTGCAATTATTTTTGTTTGTTTTTTGTTTGCTTTTGCCTCTTCCTTTGTCTTATTTCTTCTTTCAACTTGGTTATCCTCTTTGTCACACTATGAAACAACTCCACCTCTACATCCATAGCCATAGCTACAGCTCTCCTCTGAGCTATTCAGAACTCTCCTCACGAATTCTCTACTCCCCATCTTAGGATGTTCTAATACCAAAATTGATGCAGATTTTTCTCTGATTTGCAAGGAAAACTCTAGTTGCAGCTCATAACAGTGAGCAGGAAATTAAAATAAACTAACAACAAAAGTAGAATTCATAACAAATTGGACAAATACTCTTATTTTTGAGCTTGATTACAACACAAATTCTATTCAATGGCTATCACAGCACAGTCCCTAAAACTCTTCTATTTCATCCCAATAGCACTCCCCCCTAATAAACAAAACAAATATTCTAAAAAAGAAAAGCTCCTAAATGACGCACTAGAGCAGCCACCAACAATAGTTACAACAAAATTTCCAAAAATATATAAGCACAAAAAGAAATTGATGGGTAGTGGGAGACATGGCATTAAAGGCGCTCTGCATCAATGACATGGCACCCTTGCATGTTTGTATCTTGGGTAGCCCTACATTTGGAAGTGCGATGACATCTATGAGGCCAGGCCTCAGAGTGTCATAATCACACTGAGTAATGAGCTCCATAATAGAAATTGTTGGGAAAAAATTTGCGATTTCACGGAAATTGGATCTTAAATCAATTTTTTCCATAAAAAATCATGTTTTTTTCATTAAATTGCGATGTACACTTTTTTCCTACTTTTAATCGATAAAATTGCTAGTTTTTTCACTATAAGCTCCACAATAAGTTGAATATTCTGATTTTTTGGCGATTTATTCCAATTTTTTCACAGTGGCGCTATTTTTTGGTTATAAATAACAATTTTTGTTTTTCTGGTCATTTGCAGCTAAGTCACAAAGTTTGCTAGATTTCATCCAACAAATTCAAAATCTGACAATTATTATTTTTTAATCTGCAAATCGTGGGTAGTCCCACTCCCATTATATTAATATAGAATAATAGATACAAAAGCCAGAGCCTTGCTTTGCAAGTATAGAGATTACAAAATGGCTACATAGCTATATCCTTCATCAACCTAGGCCTAGAACTAGAAGAGAGAAAGCGGACCTAAACCAAAACGATGCAACCCCATACCCTAGAATATATAAACCCTATGACATGTCATAACTAGATGATGGGCACGATTATACCTAGAGCCTAGACAACAACCTAGCAACATATTAACATGTATACATTTGTAGTTATCAAAACAAGAAATGACAAACCTTAAACGCCAACCCAATACCCTAGAATATATATACCCTATGACATGTCGTAACTAGATGACGGGCATGATTATACCTAGAGCCTAGACAACAACCAAGCAGCATATTAACATGTATACATTTCTAGTTATCAAAACAAGAAATGACAAACCTTAAACGCCAACCCAAATATAGTTGAGTTGGCTCGATCTTTAGAGTCACCTTTGGATATGCATTTTACCAGCTTCCACCACCACCAATGACTCTAGATTAACCTCACAAATTAGTGTGTTAATTGTTGCCTTGACCTTAGACATGTTATTCGCCTTGCCACCTCCAAAGCTGTTTGCAAGGGAGCTCTTATGGCAATGAAATTTGGCCTAGGTTGGAGAGGGCCCCTGTAGAGGGCAAGATGGAGAGGCACTCGTTCCACCTCATTGACCAAGGAATGAAATTTGTCCACGAGCTCTAGAAAGATCCCCATTGGGACAGATGCGTATCGGTTTGAGCCACTAGCGATCAATTCAACAAAATCAAGGACTAGCTCAAGATTCCCCTATTAATCTGGTTTGAAGTAGCTCACAACCAACATACAAACCATAGCCTTGTCATGAAGATAGGACTACAACTTCATAACGAGTTATGTGGCTTTGTTTGTGTTGACACAAGTCCTATCATCACTCGCATGAAATCCTCACCAAGAATAATGGCTATGGCTACGCGGACCATATCTGAACAATTTGCAAAGACTTGGCTATTCTTTGTGACCTTGCTTTTGAAGGCCATTGTACTATCCCGCTTAAATTTTTTGAATATATTATACCCTAGCACACAATTATAATAATTTTGCTCATTTAATGTATAAGCATGTTATTTTATTTGATGAGTTCAATTTATAAATTATTGCTAATAGTTTATACGGTATATCAGTTTTAATGCTCAGAAATATTGCTCAGAATATGGCATATAAATGATTGAACTAACCCTTTCTTGCGTTTGGCAATCAGTCCCAATACTGCAGAGATTTATTTCTCGATGAAGCGCCTTTACTGCCTGATAATTGTCCTTAAATTGTCACAACCTGCTGCCAGTTGTTAGGATACTTAATTCAAATTGAGATTATCAAATTGGCACAAAGGTGATTTCCGTGTGAAATCACTCTTGGGAATTGTGGGTTTTCGTCCTCCAATTCTAGACCTAGAGGGGTTTCGTCCTTAGGTTAATTGAATCATAGTTCCATGCTCCATAAGGAGTAATAATTAGATAATAAAATGCATTTTCAATGATACCTCGTTCTCCTTGCTTGGTCTCACTTAAATAGGTTGTTTTCTCCAAGAGTCACCACTTTTCAAATGTCTTTTGATTAAAAACTTAATTATGATTTCATTTGGTAATATTATTTAATCCAAACGTCTGCCTTTAACTTCTGCGATTTCCTGCGATTTCTCTCCATTTGATGTCCTTTTGTCTTCTAGCGCTTAGGACAAACGACTGTGATTACCTTCGGTCTTTGTTATTATTGCTGACTAGGATTTGTCTTATTTGAACCCTCTTACGAATTCCCCACTTATCAGCACATTTAATTTCCTTAGGCGGTTGCTGAAATCAGCGACGATTATAGTATAAAGCTGCTTTTGTCCTGTAGCGGCTACTCACAGCTGCATCCCCCTTTCAAACTCTTTAATCCTTCACACACTGCCTTAATAAAATATTCAATATTTCTGAATATTTTAATCTCAAGATTGAATTCAATGAAGAACATTTGTAATCCCCGAATAGGATTACCAAATGATTTGGAGGGTTTAGTCTTGGTTTAATTTTAAAGAGGGGAAATTACAGTCCGCCCTTCCCAAAGATTACTTGTCCTCAAGCAATGTTGGTTCAACTCTTATTCCTTCAGACTGAATCATTTTGCCAATACAAGGATCCTAAATCAATCTTGGGAATTTGTAATTCCCAATCCTTGATCCTTCGTGTGATGCAGTTGGCTTTTGCTGTGCCGCTCTGATATAACTGAGGTTATTCAGGGCATTGAACATCTCAACCACCACTAGCACACTCATTGAAATTGTTGATGGATAAAAGTCTTCTAATATGTTGCAAGAGTATGTTGTTTCACTCTCTGAGTATGTGACAAAGTTCACCAATTCTACATTCAACCCTTCTTGTTCAATTCTAGTTATTCTTGATTGCCTTGTAGTAATATCAGAGATCTAATCCATTTCTTTTGTAAAGTGTTTTTGGCATCTCCAACCAAAAAACCCTTGTTACATACTTTATCACTTGACGGTGTTCCATTGACTAAGCAATTTTCAAGTGTCGTGTTAGGAGAAATAATGGCTTGTTTCTTGTGGGTATAATTCAGTAGAGGAAATATCTTGTTTCTATCCAGTTCTCCATAATAAAATGAACAAGGCAAAGAGGAAAGCGCACTTCCTTGTGGTATACCAACTTTCTGTATGTAGAATTGAGAACCCACTTGTAGGATATTTCTCTTGACATGCTCCTACATAAGGCCTAATATCTTATCCTGCTTGATACTTATAAATAACATCTGATCGATAATAATTCCTTGTGAATGGTTGGCAGAGTGGTTCATTGAGTATTTCACAAGGTTTACGCCCTTCTTTGCAACAGAATCCCTTTCAAAAGAAATTTTGAGACTTTGCTTGGTCAACAGTATCAAATGCTTGTGCCACATCACACACCACAATATATAACTTTTGCAGACCCATGGAAGAACCCTTCATGCTTAAAACAAAGGGCATAAGTTTAAGATAAATTTCATTGTAGTCAAATACAGAAAACCCTAACGCCTCGGGAAATTTTTCTATATTGCTTCTTAATGTTCCCCAATTATGCTTGGATCTAAGTGAAGATACAGGTATAACCCTTATGCAAACAGCCCATATAAAAGAAACAACTTCTTTATGGCTGGAATATGATTTAGTAAGTTCATTTTGTGAGCCATTTGATGATTCCTTGGACCTGCGTAAGAATTTGTTTAACTGTTTGGAATCACATCCACCTGTGGGATCATTTACCCCTGAATTACAACACTCTTCATGTTTTCTTTTCACACTTAGCCTATGCATGCCAGAATATTGTGGAAAAGAACTGCTGGCATGCACTTCATAACCTATGGAATCTGCATAAGTTGGATGCTGAGATCTTGAGATAATACTGTCCTTGAATAAACGTTGCTCATTTAGGTGCTCACAATGACTTAAACAATCATTCTCTGCATGTTGATCGTGATTTCTTGATACAACTTGAGGACTAGAAACCAAGTGAACAGCTACAAAATGAGTGTGATCAGCAACAACATTTCCTTATTTCTCCATCATAAAGTGTTTCATCCTTGGTGGTTCATTTTGTCGGAGACAAGGAAACAACCAGCTGCACTCTTGCATTTCTTTTATGGTGGCTAAATATGATTCAGATGTAAACATTTGAGACATGATTTGCATAAGCTTTCTGTCACCTTTACTCTTAAAATTTTGAGGAACAAAATTTGAACTTATGATATTCTGCTCAGACCCCCATAATATTGCAGCTGAAGGTGTTCCATTAAAGTTTCCAGGAAGAATGGCTGCCAAAGTATTTGCATGTTGTGTAAAGGCTGATGCAGAAGCATTTATTTCAAACCCAATGGCTGAAGCAACTAGGCGTCCATTTAGTTGACCTTGAAAGTCCCAAGCAAATAAGTATCTATCACTATTAAGCATGCAAGATAGACTGAAGAGTAGCTCTCTTGAAGTGTCCATGCAAAATGGCTTGCTGAAATCCTCAGCAGTTGCAGTCATCATGTATCCATCTTCTCCACTCAAGGAAAGCTTGCTTCCTACAATCTGATTGCACTGAAGCCGGCCTACAATAGTAGCATTAATTTTTATATCATTCATGAACATCTGGATGTCCTTTCTTTCTGTAGGTGTCAGCCATTGAATAGTTACCTTCATGTGTCTAAGAGTTCCACCCGGATCCCATATGCATGAACAACTCTGAATTTGAGTCAAAGCATGTATATGCTTTATACTGCAGGTTGTATCCTTCCCCTTTTCACCATTCCTAGAATATTTTCCATCATGACAAAAATACTGAAATGACATGATATGGAGCAATACATCTAGGCTAATATTATCTTTTTCATACCTTGAGTCGTTATCACAGTAGTAGTCAAGGTGCTTAGCTGATTTAGGTGGTGTAATTGACAGGTTCAATCGAAATGTTGAATATGGCATAACTTTTATTCTATACCCCATGATAGACATCTTATGAAGACTAGGTTGCTGAAAAAAAAACATAATCTCCATTGATTAAGTTTCTTTCCACCTTGTAACCATATTCTAAATGATGGTCAAGAATTTTTTTCATATAACAAAGTTCAGTCCTCTTCCCATCATCTCTGATAGTAGATTTGGCCCTTGCTTTCCCAAGAGAGGGTAAGACCCATATTCAACAAGCTCTTTTAATCTATCTATGTTATACGGAGTCACAATTTCTGGAAATGTCATGTTCAATGTAATACTCCAAGGCACTCGTAGTTCATAAATGTTGAGATTTGGATCAATAGTAATGACTGTACGTGCAGGAAAGTCCACACATTTACCCATTATATTCCTTCTGATGCGACCCTCCTTGGTCTTCAGTCTTTTCGCAAGTTGTTGCTCCATCGCTAAATCTTCATCAACAAAAATTGTCTTTTGCTCCTTCATTTTTAGATTCTCTTCAAACTTTGTCATAGGTTTCTTCAGGGATTCTATATGTGTCTTAGCATGTTTCTTCTCTTTATTTTTCAGTTTGGATTTCTTTTTAGTCTCATGTTTAGGTTGCTTACATTTTAATTTGGACTTCCTTTCAGTAGCCACATTTGAAGAATCTTTTCAGTAGAAATTCCATCATTTGCATGTGCTTGTGAATCTGGTATCTCTTCCATCTTTTTTTCACCAACAGTAGCTGTAGATGCAAAACTATCTTCACTGTGTGCAACAACATCACACACCAGTACTGGATTCTCCCTAATGTCATCTCCTTCTCTACATCTATCATGAGTAACATTTAATGTCTCCTTAGACTCTAAAATATGAGCTTCCCCGCTGTCTTGTCTCTCAAATGAACTATTGTCAAGTTCATTGTTTTTTTTTTTAAAGATAATGCACCTGGTAAACTTTTTAATGTGACTGGTGACGCTGGTGCGACACACCCTCCGGCTCCACACGAATGCTTTTGCCTGGAGCAATGAACCGGTGAGGCCACAACACGGGGGACTTCATCCCCTAGCAAGAACACTTCAAACCCGCGAGCTCGTTGGCCCAGCGAAGGCGTAAAGCCTGCGAGCTCGTTGGCCCAGCGGGGGTTTGAACTCTGGTGGCCGCCACTACAACCGAGCAACTTAACCACCGAACCACGCCCTTATCGGCAACTATTGTCGAGTTCATTGTTTTGACACCAAAATCTAATTTCTTTTGTTGTCCACTTCCCATTACCAAGGTTTGTGTTATTGCCACTCTTAGGCATGACTGCCTTGCTATGGCTTGAAGCTCTATAACTGTTGAGATCCCAATATTACTTGTCATGTTGCAAGAACTCTCACCAAGGACATCTAGACTCTTGTGTTTATTGCTGCCCACTAAAATTTTGCCACTCTTCATATTCATGAAATGTGTGAGAGTCATTGCTTCTTGAATCTCTGCAGGGAGATTTCTATATTCTTAATAACAGGTGGTAATATCATCTTGCATCGAATTTTGTGCTTCCCTTATAGGAACTTCTTCTTCCCTCTGAATGAAGGTAGGACGAAGAGGTCTATCAACAAACCCAACAACTGTTCTTCGTGTGTGATTGTTTTGATTATTGTTTTTGGCTCCTGAAGTGCTTGCCTTACTATTTCTGGAAGCATTCATATCATTCTGCATCATATGGAACATTTGACCCAACATGTCTATCATTTTATCAATCTTTTTTTCGTTACCAGCATCCATCTCCTATTAATAATAATTCCTGATGAGAACAATCCTTAGTTTTGCCAGCAACTCTTCTCAGACAATTCTTATAACCTCCAAATTCTCCTTCATAGGCTAGCAAGATCTAGCTCTTATACCATTGTACTATCCTGCTTAAATTTTTTGAATATATTATACCCTAGCACACGATTATAATAATTTTTCTCATTTAATATATAAGCATGAAATCCTTATTTTATTTGATGAGATCAATTCAGAAATTATTGCTAATAGTTTATACAGTATGTTGTAATGCTCAAAATATGGCACAGAAATGATCGAAATAACCCTTTCTCATGTTTGGTAATCAGTCCCAATACTGCAGTGATTTATTTCTCAATGAAGTGCCTTTATTGTCTTAAAATGTGCTTGATAATTGTCCTTTAATTGTCATGACATGTTACCAGTTGTTAGGATACTTAAATTCAAACTGAGATTATCAAATTGGCACAAAGGTGATTTCTGTGTGAAATCACTCTTGGGAATTGTGGGTTTTCATCCTCCAATTCTAGACCCAGAGGGGTTTCGTCCTTAGGTTAATTGAACCATAGTTCCATGTTCCATAAGGAGTAATAATTAGATAATAAAATGCATTTTCAATGATGCCTCCTTCTCCTTGCTTGGTCTCTCTTAAATAGGTTGTTTTCTCCAAGAGTCACCACTCTTTAAATGTCCTTTAGGTTGTGTTTATTGGAAGTTGCAAATACGATGGAACCGTTTGAATCTTTGATTAAGCAACCAATGCCATAGGGACCTGGATTGCCCTTAGAGGTGCCATCAAAGTTTAACTTCAAATAAAAATTCATAGGAGCCACCCATTTCACTTTTGACTTGTTTACACTCTAGGAATGAACACCCAAAGCCCCATGAATGGGGGAAATCCGACAATTATAACAAAAAAGCCTAACTAAAAATCATTAAATTTTGTCGTTATATTTGCTTGAGCAGAGAAAATTTGTTGATAGTTTCAGCTGCAGTAATATTGTTTTGTCATTTTGGCTGGCTTGGTCCCTAAAATTTGATTTCTAAAATTTGATTTTGGGGACAATAGATTTCTGCTTCATCTTTGTTTTGTTTAGGATGATAGCCTCTGGAAGATGATGGAGGAGATTGGTAGTGGCAGTCGTGAGAGGGTATAGCAGGATGACTACCTACAATTGGCAGCCTGCAACAGCAGGAATTGATACTAGGTTGACCTTTAATGCTCTTAGGTCTACTTCTATGGTGTAACCCAAAATGATGATGATGACAACACTAGGTTGACCTTTAATGCCCTTGAAACCTGTTGAAAACTTACAAAAATTGCAAACCCTAGCACCAAACTAGTGTCCTTCAAGCTGCTCTATATTGGAATGTGAAGCAAAGGTTCAACTCATATATATAGGGAATGGTGCTCAATTAAAAGTGTTCTATTCTTGATTTTGTATGTTTTTTCATTTTGATCAGCCCTACACCAAGTCAACACATTTTCCTTATGCATCTTGCACTTAAAACATGGTGTACTGCTATGAGGCACATTCCTAGACTTTTGCCACTTAATACTTGGTTAATAACACAGGCATGCTCCTCCATAACTTTAACCACTCAAACATGTCAAAATTACATGAGGTGTGTTTTTCAAGGGTTTATTCCACTTAAATTTTGTCAATATACAACAAGTGCACTTCAGCAGCCTTTCGACCACTTAAAACATGGAAGGACTTCATTAGGTGTACTTCTCTGTGGTTTTAACCACTTAAAAACTTTGATAAGCCCAGGTGTGCTCCTGGACTTTCTTAGCCACTAAAGAGTTGGCAAAGGTCTCTTGGGCACGCCCCTGCATTATCTTTGCCAATCAAACTTGTCAGTTATCCTTTAGGTGCACTCCTCCACTGTTTCAACCACTTCAATACTTGTCAAAATGCTGATAGGCATGCTCCACCTTGCTAGTTGCCACTAAACAACTAGCATTCACTGATAGGCGTGCTTTTCAAAGTTTATAGCCACTTCCAACATGGCAAGACCAGTTTTGGGGAGCTCTTTGGTTGTTTGTGCCATCATTTTGACAGTTAGGACAATCCATCCTTTCCTGCTTCATTCATGACCAGACAAATGGGCAGAATGACCTTAAAAATGACCAACTTTGCTTAGGATGGAACAAGTAACAAAGGCAAAAAGGAAAAAACAATACCCTTAGATTTCATACCTGTTGATGTGTTTTTTATGCACATGCAAACTTAGAATAAAATACCAAGTATTCTATCCTCTCTTGAACAAAGTCTCTCAAAGGCTAAACAATGTGATCCAGTGAGACAACTCCAAGGTTCCTGATTCGTGTATTGCAATGGATAGACTCAGTAGTTGATGTGATAATGCTGGTAATCACAAAGGGACTTACGCTGAATTGACTCCTTACTTCAATCAAATATGTTGCTCTCCTTGTGAAATAGAACTTATTCAAACCGACTGTGAAAAGAAAAGGCAAAAGATAAGGGTTAAGAGAGCTAATCTAAGGACAATGAAGTACTGAATGATGTGTAGATAGACAAATTCCTCATGAAACCAAACTCTGCTTCACCATGAGAACCAACAATTACACGAAGTTGGTGCAATCTTCTAAGGTAATTCAAGGATTTTCATATTGTGAAACATTCGTGCGAACACCCATAGCTGGCGTAGTTTGAACAATCTTCACAATCGGAACTAAAGCAAATGAAGGTTCAGTCTAACTTTACAAAGTGAGCTGCCTTCAACAAACCACGAAAAGTATGAACCAAGAAGGAATTCATCAAATATCATTGCATATATTCGTTACATCAATGAACTTCTAATCTACCAATTAAGTTACTTGGAAACACATCTCCATCATGTTCGAGAATTCGAAACCATGCTAATATTCCACAATCACGCAAATCATCACGAGAACAACAATGAGCTTGTATTGATTTTGGAAGTCTTTTTACAACAGTTTCACAAGTCTTTTCAATGACTTCGAAGAGTCTCCTCTATTCTACTCCTATTTTGACAACATCTACTCCTACTCTTGATTGATCTATATTCCTCTCCCTTTGCAAATGAAAGAAATGGGCCTTATATAGACTCCACAATTACAACGAAGGGCTAGGATTGATTTGTAAAGCCAATGGCCGAGATTACACCACATAAGTAGTTAGTTATAACAACCAACTATTTTTAGCAAAGAGTAAAACTTGACACAACCCGTGTACATAAAACTCATAGGCAATGAAAGCACGCTTTCCAAGAAGATAGGCTTGAAATAGAATCTTTGGAGCATCCCAAGGTAGGCGCCAACTTTAGCTTATTGATTGTGTGAATACATTGAATATAGATAAGTGATGTGGCGAAATGTGATTGGTCTGATGATGTGTACATGCCACCTTAGCATTGATCAAACTGGTTTGATCTTCTCTATGTTCACACTGCTTAGAATGCTTTCCCAAATTATGGATTTTTTGAACTTAGGATTTTCAACATTGGAACTTTGCTTCTTGAACTTGCAAATTTGGAAAATTTTGAAATTTCCTCTTGTTGCCTTGGTATAATTCATGAATTGTGGCGTAGACACTCATTTCTATTTCTGCAACTTTCTTGTCTTCATGTCAGATTCTAGCTCTGGATGGCGCAAAAGAAAATGGCCTTGCTTATGAATTCTTGAAGTGGACTTGCACATGATGAATCTTGGCTCTTTTGGACTTGGCGATGATGTCTTCCTTCACGCGTGATGAAGTGATGCTATGACTTTGGCGCTGAAATTTGATCACCTTGAACGGGTTCTTCTTCATCCTTTTATCTTTCTTTGCGCAAGCTCTTGTCATTCTTCCTCGTGAATCCTCCGTCTTTGAACTTTCTCACGTGCTAACTCTTGTCGTTCTCCTTCTCGTCATCTACACAAACAAAAACGTATATCAATAAAAGGTCATTTAATCATCAATAACATTTCATTTTAAGTCCAAATAGATGATTTACAAAGATGATGGGTGCCAATTTTGAGTGTGCATGCATAAAAATGGGAGGCGCACATTTCATGCCAGTATGAATTTGAGGGCTTTGCGAACACATGGCAAAAGTGCGCCCAAGGATATAGGCGCCAACTTTAGGTGAGTATATAAAAGATGATTTCTTCGCTCAATACAAACCTCCTCCAAAAGTGTGCCTAGGAGAGATAGGCGCACATTTCATGCCTCTGTGAATATGCCAAACTACGGTGTGCAAAGGACCCCCTAAAGTGCGCCAAGACTAAAAAGGCACTAATTTGGCATGGGTGTGTATGAATGCAAATTGCGAAGCAATGCCAAAAGTGCGCCAAAGTGAGATGGCGCCAATTATGACCCTCTGTGTATGATGTTTGTCTTGCGCAATGCGAGCACCTAGTAAAAGTGCGCCTATGACAAGATGATGAAAATTTCACTAAGTCTTGGAATGCAAACTTGATCTAAATGAACGTCAAGGAGGTTAGAGTCTAAGCAAGGTTTCAAAGTTCATTATGCAAAATTGCAAGGTCCTGTCAAATGTGCGCCAAGGAGAAAAGCGCCAATTCTATGCCTACATGTATTGAGTGCACAATGCGAAGGTGGGCTCCAAGTACGCCAAAAGAGATAAGTGCTAGTTTTAGGGAGTCTTGCATTGAATGCATAATGCAAGGGTGTGGCAAATTTGCGCCAAAAAGGATGAGCACACTTTTCATGTGTCTATGTATAAACTCACAATGCAAACACCCTCAAAATGTGCGCTTTTCCTATACTTAGTCAATTTTTAGTACCTGAAGTCCAAGTATATTTCAAAATATATTTAAGTATATGTTTAGATTTTGAATTTCCTATACTTAAAATATTTTGAAATATACTTTCAAGATGTTTGAGATAGGTCTCGGATCCATGAGATTTAACATGCAGATTCTAGATTTTTGAGGATCCACCATATTTCAGACTTAGTCATTTTTTCAGGATTTCAGGACACCAGACTTAGTCAATTTCAGGGCTTCAAGACATGCATCAGGATGAGAGGATATGGACTCTTTAGCAAGAATATGTTGAGACTTGGACAAAACAACACTACCAAACCTACAAGCTCAGAGAAAACCTAAACCTAAAGCAAAACCAAAGCAGAAAGCGAGAAAAGGAGTGGGTCCCCATTTGTGATGGGGCGATGTGTGATTAGGTCACAACAATACCTAACATCTTGATAGATGATTTCAGCAAGACATGAGAAAGCAACTTCTAAAGAACAAGTTTTGTCGGGGTGTAACACTCTCTTCCTAAACTCAGTGGTGTATTCTTGAACACTCTGCCCTTGCTTTTGTCTAAAGTAGTGCCACTGCATAACTCTTTCTTCTTCATGGCAAATTGGATAGAATTGCTTTTTTAGCAGCCCTTTAAAATCCTCCCACTTGGAGATAGATGGTACCTTTCAGTATTCCAAAGAATGAATATAGCTTTCATACCACGTGAGAGCACGCCCAGATAGCTTAAGTCTTGCAAATGCAATTTTCTTATGTTGGGGCAACTTGTGGAGAGTAAAATACACCTCTATTTGTGAAATCCATTGATCCAACTTCTTGGCAGAAATCTCACGATCGAATTGGCCTCAGCTTTGAAGAATCCGCCATGAAATGTTTCCCTGTGTTCATACCTGGCTTTCTTAGGTTCTCTTTCTTCCTTATGTGTTCTTGAGATGCTAAGTTTCTTTGTCAATGCAAGTATGAAGCTATCCAACCTATCAATCTTATCCATTCGGTTAGAGATTCTTGCAATGTCATCTTCTAACCTCTTACATTGTGTTTCTCCATCCTCTTCTTCCCATTTGTCCTTGTCCACTCTCTAGTTCCAATTTCGGGCTGAAAAGGGACTACAATGTCACTTCCACTTGACCTTGTTGATGGCATAACCTGTCAAACACTTGCAAGGATGTCTACAATCTTGCTCTGATACCACTAGATTTGTAAGGTGTTGGGGATACTCTCCTAGCAATCACCAACTACAGATTCTTGTTTGTCAGCCTTGCAAACACCTTCAATAACACTGTTTTTCCACTACCAAAAGATGTCTGAACAGTTTAACATGTTAATATCAGTTGCAAACTCATAGGAAACATGAAACAAGAGTAAACAGTGCAAAACTAGCATACACACATACTGAGACACATGGTTACACCTAGAGAAACCCTCAAAAGGGAAGAAATCTCTAGAAGAGTGAGCTTTTGCTCTTCATGCCACTCTTTCAGTCCAATGCAAGTGTTCTCCATGCCTGAAGGGTGAAATAGAGCTATTACTGTAGTTACAACAAGCTCAAAACACTTGTGACAAGCATCTGCACCTTGAAATCCATGCTCATGAACTTAGAACAATCAAAATGAACATAGAATGAAGGTTACAATGAGAGCCAACCCCTCAGACATGTTTCACAAGTCTCTGATGCTGTCTCAACATCCCTCTGTTGCACCAAAAGGAAGATCCCACATCGAGAAACTGAATTGAAATATCAAAAACTCTTCACATTCCTTGCTCTATTTTAATTGCATTGAATTTGTCGCTTGCCACAAAGAGGTGATTTTGAAACTGCCGGGGCATTTTCATATTCACCGCAGCAGAGGCGAAATTGCCGCTTTCAGCAAAGTAGCAGTTTTGAAATCGCCAGGGCGATTTTGAATTTGCTGCCTGTGGAAATCAGCAGTTTCATCACCATTGATTTTCTGCTTCATTTTGTGATCTAAAACCCTTGTTTCAAGACATCTCTGAGATGCTCTGGATCACCCGAGACATTCCTCTGACATGAGTTTAGTCTCTTCTGTATTGTACCACAATGAACATCAACAAACTCTCGATTCCAAGGCTTAGACAATCTTTACGGCCAGAAATAGCGATTCCTTGACCACTTGGTCCAGCAATTTTGACCTGATTTTTGGATCACTTTGGGATATTCTGATAAATATGTGTTCTGCTAGGAGTAGAGTCATAATTAATAACACTGGCATAAATACTACCATTGTACATATTTTATCTTTCACTATGCATGATAGTGCTCATATGTAGTTTAGATTAGTCAGGAGGGACAGAATTTTAATTTTATCCCATATAAAATTTTGTTCAAATTATGGATCTTGATAATGATTTTATGTCTAGATTATATTCAATGAAATTTTTTATTCAAATTAAGGGTCTTGGGGATGGCCGTCTTATGTTAAAAGTCTATATCCTCTATCAAATGTAGCATCTAGAGAAACTGACAGTCTTCCTGTATTTTGTTTGATCAGAGGCTGTATGTTGTAACCTGCTTTTCAAAATTCTGATATAATAATTAACCTTTTCTGAAAATAATAAAATAATATATCATTTTCTCGTTAGCACTCATTCATTAACATATGAACACCTTGGATTTAAAAGTGATGAAAATCAGTGAAATTTGTGATAATTGACTCTATATTTCTCAATCCTTCAAGATTAAACAATAGAAGGTTTATTTGTCCTTTACACCATTGGTTTGTAGGTGCAATTCAACATGACAGTCAAACATCCTCTACTACAGTTCTTTTTGACTTAGTTTACATCTAGCTTGATTGCACTTGGGCATGGTGCATCAGGTGCCACACACTTCCTGCAGACAAGAATCTGTTGAAAAGGTGTCATATCATCTGAATGCATCAGACTAAGTGTTCATTTGATGTTAAATGCACAATTCAGAGAGAATATGTTTGTGCAAATTTAATGTGTTCAATTTTGTACCTTAATTCTTAGCTGGTTCCATCTTTTAGAATGCCTTATGAACTATAACTATTTGAGTAGGTTCACTTTCCTCCTAAAACTCTAGCATTTAAAGGATCACATTTATTTCATTTGCAAACCCAGTATAGCCTCTAATTTCAAATTAGCTTATTTGAGCATGGAAGATCATCAAGGGAGAGCCTAGGCTACTATGATTTGTTAGATCTAGTTTGTATTTCTGTGAAGTTGATGTAACCAGTTGTATAGTCATCTAATTTTTTGGGTAACATGTAGATTGGGCCAAGGACTTGCATAGAGACTTTGTTACAAGGCACAAAGATCCAGCTGGAGGAGCTTAGGTTGACACTTCTGCACACCTTTGCTGGTTCACACCATGCCAAGGAAAGCAAATTTTGGAAGCATGGTCAAATTACTATCTTTGCTGGAACAGACCTTAATCTCCAACATCGAGTTTCACTGGAGAGCATATTGGGGTGTAGTAACTGTTTCCCCTTTGGGTTTGCTTTCTTGTGTAAAACAAGCTAACATATTCATACTGCTTGTCTATATCGTTACTGAATAAGTATAACATTTGATTGTGTCCTGCTGTGTTGCCTTTCGTGTATGTATTAGCATAGAAGGTTGATATATCATATACTGATCTTGTCGAATCCATATGTTAGCAGAGTACTGTTTCCTATAACAATATTTTTTTATATTATGTACATGCTTTTTTTATTTGGTTTTACTTGTTAATGTTGCTAGCAGGTCTGAGGAGAAAGGTTTAACATTTGCATCCATTGTATCTTCTGACTTTGCATCGGGGATATCCTGGGGTTTTGCCAACTCATATAGGCAAGTGCGACTTTTTCATTTTGACATTTGAAGTTATTTATGAGAATGCATTTATTATGTTGATCGCGATTAGAAGGATAGCACATCAGATATATAAGAAGCAAGACTCTATCTTTCTATATGCTAGCTAATGTTTTAGTCTCGGAAAAATGAAAAGTTGAAATAATAGAAAAACGGGCCCATGACAGAACACTGAATTTGATATAGAAACCATAGCAAAACTATAGTCCAATGCAATTCTTGCATGGATGCAGGATTTTTCTGAGGAAAGTCATAGCTTTTTGCCTTCAATTTGATGGCAATTAAAGTACACACAGAGCTTGCTGTCCTATGTATAGTAGTAGAAGCTTGCTCTTGCACTCTGGGATTTTTATTGGTACAGAAAAATGTCTAGGAAGATTTTGCTTCTTTTATTTCAATATCATTAATTTATACTCAATAAACATCAATCTCTTAATTTTTAGACTAAAGATGCATCTCTTTAATCATGCAACTTATGGTTAGAAACCAAAAATGATACTATCTCTCAAGGTTTAAGTTTTCGTTTATATCACTGATATTCATGTCACCACAAGGCTGAAGATGAAACTTTAATAAATATATCCGAGGATTGATATGGATAAGATAAGATGAGATTCCATGTCCTCGAGGCCAAAGTGGTCTGTAGGATCCGCCAAAGTGGGTTACTTGTTTAGAAGATTGTTTCTTTGACTGTTTAACTTTAGAATAAATTCCATAAGCTTTGTCTGATTATCTTTATAAAATAATTCATGTACTAGGTTATGATTGCAAATATCTATGTTTTTGTGCCCACTATCATTTTATAGCGGGCATGTTTAAAGAGAATGTGTTTCATCTTCTACTTAATTTAAGTTACACACTTAACAAATTCTTTGTTTTGGAAGGTATTTGTGGGACGATCTGTAGAAGAACTGCAGTTAATTTATGAGTTGTTTGGTTGACGATGCAAGCGGCCATAAATAATGTATTGAAAATAAATGCTTTCAGTAAAATTTACTTAGAGAAAATAATTAACCTGAGGATTATGAGCTGGGACTGATATTGGATAATGCAATTAATGCATAAATAAAATAAAATAATGCAGGGGTACTTAGCTCTAGATCAAATGAAGACATCACTGTGACAAATGTCAAAAGTCAATTTGTCATGATATTAGAAAATAAGAGCCCATCGGATGACTGTCACTAATCTGAAAATTTAACTGTGAAACTCTCTGGTTCACTTGTGGAAGTGGTCTCTGAGAGTGCAGAACCCATGCACAAAATTGAACCAGGATTTGCGGATTTGAACTGACTGAATTCTGATGATTGAAAACAGTTCACCTTGATCTTATGATGTTTGAATCCTTGTAAGGAATTAATGGTGTTTACAAACACCTTTGGGGAATTTGTTGAATCGCAAGGGTCATGTTCTCCTCAGTTAGACCCCTAGGTAGATCAATTCAATGATGATGTATCAAGATCGAGGACAACAAGCAAGTGTGCAGTATGCTCCTAGGATGATGATGCAATGTTGATGTAATAATTCCTTAACCTTTTGCAATAAAATTCTAGATGTACTCAATAGATTCCCACAAAACTCCTAGATGATTCAAATGAATTAGGATTAGTCCTTAAATACACCACTCCAGTGTGCAATTTGAAATAATTTGTACTTGTTGGCTCTTAATGGCTAATAGGGAAAAGGAAACAAGGCTTGAATTTTAATATTTGGGGTTCAGATCTGCACCCGCTTAAATAACCTGGTTCAATTTTGCACCTGCGAATCTACTCAAGTGGTGAATAGTAGATATAAGGATCAGGATCAATTTTTGGAGATGAGTGATGATGAGATTAGGATAACATTGCTAACTTCCACACAAAATACACCATCTTACACACTAGTTGATGCATATAGGACAAACTAGTTGCCATTGGTCCTAAACATAAGGGAAAGGGGAATGTGTATGCAATTTTCACCAGTACAAGTAGAAATGCAGTAGTGCCAAATGACAATTGAAATCATAGAAGAATAAGAGGAAACTTTTAAGATTCATTGAATTTAAGGAATGGCATAGTCCAGTATAATATATTGGTCGCATGCAATACATTCAGTACAATTAGATTATGATGGGTCGTATTCTCAGACCCAATCATTGATAATTGTTGTTTCTTGTATCTGATAGACCAAACATAAGAATTAATGTGCTAATCTGCCCTATCATGCCTGCAGACTATTAATAGCTTGTGCTATTTTAGTTTCATTATGGCTAAATGTAAGATCCCTAACAAGATCTGCCCTAAATTCTGAATTTTATTTTCTGATTTCTGCCCTAGATTTCTGCACTCTTAGAATTCTGCTCCAAACCCTAGATTCTGATTTATTTTTCTGATTACAAACAAGTGTTGACAGCGAACATATATGTATCCAAAATGCTCAAATAACATGCCAATAATGGACCCTTATGATAATAGCATCAATCATAAACTCATCCATAAGATATGATCATCCAAATGCAAATAAGATGACAAACAATTCTGATTTCTGGATATATCAATCTGCTGCTACAAATCAGAATAATCTGAGTTTGCAATTACATCAAATACATAGGCCAAACATGCCCAAACATAGGTCAGAAATCTGCCTTTACAAATCAGGTTTGTACATACCACAAATGATGGACAATGATGTCACAAAACAAACCCTAGCTGGGCGAACTCCTTCAGCTAGGCGGCGCTCCCTTGGAAGTGGCAAATCACATCCAAATGGAGGGCGGCGGTGGCTAGGACTGATCAGAAATGTTCCCAAATGAAATCGCCCTTCTTGGTGCTCAAAGTAGGGTGAAAACCCTAACACAAGTTAATGCTCAAACCCACCAAAGGATGGTGCTCCAAGTCTGATCTGAAATCTGAATTTATCTTC
Source organism: Cunninghamia lanceolata (assembly GCA_027924645.1). Lineage (NCBI taxonomy): Eukaryota > Viridiplantae > Streptophyta > Pinopsida > Cupressales > Cupressaceae > Cunninghamia > Cunninghamia lanceolata. The sequence goes on from BSBN01000807.1 coordinate 105,169, forward strand.
TCTTTTCCGAATTGTATTTGGCACAAATCTCACAATTTGACCTAAGGGTTTCTGCAGAAACAAATATGGCTTTGTCGCTCCTTTCCTTGCAAATTTCCAATGAAGCATAAGTATGAACTCTGTATGAGTCCACCGCCAAGAGGAGATTGGGTTTTCATCCATTCCACCTATATTCCTAAGGGTTTTCATCCTTGGAATATGTTGAACCAAAAGTTACAGCCAAAGAGATAAATCTCAAAGAAAATGATATGAATGAATGATGATGGAAATGCCTCAAATGACCTTATATTTATACATGAATCTTCTTCTCTCCTCAAGCTGGCCGACCACCTCTTCTAATCATATTTTATGTCATTTTTTTCCCTCTCCTAGGGTCGGGGGCCGACCTCATGCTAGGTGCCCAAAACACAATGAAAACATTTTATTTTATTTTTTATTATTTTCCTCTTTCCACCCTCCAAGTTGGCGAACCACGTAGGCATAAGATACATCATGATTTTGACCTCAAATCAAGTCGTCCTCCTCAAGGTGAAATATCATAAATTATTCTTATTTTTCCAAAGGCATTTTCCATCTAATTTCCTCTCTTTTCTTTCTCCTCCTTGGTCGCTTCACATTAGGGCAAATTATTTTATTAGTGTTGACTCCACCAAAAGACTCACAAAAATATACCAAGTCATCTCCCACAAACATTTTGCCCTACAAAATTGGCTAAGTATGAAATCTCATCAATTAGCTTATTCCCTTGGCCCTCCGGCCTAGCCTACGGGAATGGAATAGGCTAGCCAACCCTGCTAGGTGATCACTCGGAAAATGGGGACATTACACTAAAGTTTGCTGGAATCCACATAACTAATGCATTGGGCTACTATCTTGGGTTAGCAAATTTGTTGAGTTGCCTACAAGCATGGAATGTTAACTTTGATATATGATTCTTTCTTTCTTTTGGGTGCATTTTAATGTGAATGAAAGTAGAAATAATGCTTGATGGTAGAATAATTAGTCACAATGGGATGTATAAACCAGAAATAAGAATTAATGCGCCAATCTGCACTATCTTGCCTTTGGATTCTTAAGAGCTTGTGCTACTTTTGTCGCATTAAAGTTTGCTGGAATCCACAGACACATTGGGCCACTATCCATGCTAGCAAATTTGCTGAGCTGTCTACAATCATGGACAGTTAACTTTTATAAATAATTCTTCCTTTTTTTTATGGCTCGTTTTTGTAACACCCAATTCTTATTTAACAGATTACATCTAACAGAATTTCAGCAGAGAGAATAACTATCTATTATGAAAATAGTATCGAATGCGATAAAATTTAAATATTACAACTAACTTTAATTTTCAGCTGAAATAATCTTTCTAACAGAATACATATAATCAAGAATAAGTTAACTAACTTCCTTCAATGAAATTTAAATATTAAGGTAGAAAGAGAGATTAAGAAAAGTACAACTTGAATAGCTTCCTGCTAATTTGTTTGCATATCCTCCTCTGGATTTTGGAAAAAGGAATATCAACAAGGGTTTTATCCACCCAACCAAGACCAACTGGTCTCCCGTGCTTCTTCAACTGAAGAAACCCGACCCTTCACGAGGGTGATTAACGAAGAATCTAACAACATCAATATGCCTCTGAGCTTGGTGTCAAGAACCTATATCCTTTGGTCGATCATTCCCTATAGATACCTCCTAACTGGAAAGATCACTCTGACCAGCGGTATATCTGGTACTCGATAGTTGACAAATGCCTATACTGCATCGTAACCTTGCCCAAGGATTTCTAATAATTATCTGACACTACTGTGTCGTCAGCATTCACCCTTGCTCGGCATTGACATTATTTCTTATGTTTCTTTTTGGTTACAAGTTTGGATGAAAAACATGTATAGTCCACTTGACATGCTTACAGATTTATAGCATAAGAACATTTAGATAGAAAGTTATCCTTTAACTCAGTGACTGAAATCTGATTTCTAAATGATAGTATAGTATATATATATATATATATATATATATATACATATAGATGTAAATATACAGGTATGAGACAATGCTTCTGCATATTCAAAAGATTTGGAATTGAAAGACACATACGGATTCATGCATGAATCGCATAATAGAAAATATAGAGTAACAGAATGAGTTGTGATCAGGATCAGCTACGGCTATCCAAAATAATGCATTTCTATCCAACGCATGATGAACTATAATATATGGAAAAGAACCATTATCTTGCCTGAATAAGCTCTTGCAAGTCGAAGCTGAGAAATATGCGATTGCTTAAGACAAATCCTGATTGCTGAACTAGTTATGGTTGCCGCTCCTATGATAATGATTTGACAGAGTAAGAATAGTATGAAGCTCATGCACAAGAATGATATTATTCGGATTTCTGAGCTGCAGGGACGAGGCCACTCAAGAATGCAATCAATAGCTTACTAACCATGCGAATACTCTTTGGGAAAAGGTGCGAATGCTCTTTGGTAAAAGGTGCGAATGTTGTGTTTCAAGATTGAGTAAAGAATGAGAAAGAAAAGGATGAACGCCAACGATTATAAGCTTCCTCCTCCTTCCCTCCGTCCACATGCAAGAAGGAACGTTTCGTTCTTGTGTGCGGGCGGAGTGGAGGAGTTACAAACAAGACTCCAGCTCGCACACCACTAAGCGCTCCTCACGAGGTAAGTGGAAAATATATATAATTTAATATACAAAGGAAATAATTCTTACTAACTTGAAATATATATGTATATGTATGTGCCTTGGCCAAGGCTACGATGATATAGTCGTCTAGACTTAGACTTAGACAATATTGATGTTTTTTGATTCTCGTAACCACCCTCTCCCTGTTGATATCCCTTTTTCCTTGTCGCTTGATTTGTCCTGTAACACTTCGACAATTAATGAAGGTTAAATGATTTCCTTGATACGAACATTTATATATTATATCCATGCATCCATTCTCACATATAATTGAAAAATATTCGCATATAAAAGAAAATCATTCTCACATAATTATACACCTTATTCAACGAATAAATTCATATTCACATGAAAGCAGTTATACACAACTAACAACATAACCAACATTTCATTGTTCAGTAGAAGGGGATGTAACAATTTTTTATATCCTTCTTGCTTCCCCTGTACCACAGTTATTTTTTTCTACCGTCTTGCTTTCTGAAATGTATCCCATCATTGATCGCTCTGTCCTCCTAGATTCTTTAGCCTCCATTGTTTGCTTATCTGCCCTTGTGTGCCACTTCATGTGCATTCAGTTCTTTTTTTAGAGATGCTGCTTCCTTTTATGGTTCTTCCTTTGTTTAACTTTGCCTATTCTCATCTCTGTGTATATATTTTTCATTTTCCTTTTTCATCTAACAAATTAAAACTTTTTAGCTCTTTGCATGCCAGCTTATAGATTGTATTATTGTTAGATATTAGACCTGTTTTGTTTATGCCTCTATATCTCTCGTTTGCTAATCACTTTGTATGTGTGCGTGCTGGTGTGTGCACAATTAAAAAATTGTGACAGATCCATAGCTTAGGATAAGCAATATTTGTAACAATTTGTAATATTTGTGAGATACTGTTTACTTGTGGTTTTGAGATTCCTTTTTCTATCATTAAGTGTAATATTGAATAAGCTTTGACTGTGCTGGTGCATTTTGTAGGCCATGCAACAAGTTGACACTTTTCACAAGATTCACCAATGATGAGACCTCGAGGAAACAAATAATATTGCAGGTACAATCTAATTTATGGTCCTTTGAATGAACATTGAATGTTTTTATCAGAGGATATACCAATACCATAGTATCTCACCTTTATAAAATACTCATTGATGCTAAGACAGTCTTTTCAGGAATTTCTTCTAATCTATGCATCTACATGTTGATAATTAGTGCATTTTCTTATCATTGTTGGTACAACATCCTTTGAAGTTTATGTTTAAAGCTTTATAGGACTCAGGAAACTCTATCATGGGGATAAGGACCTTGTTCCCATCCATGTATCCACATCTTCTGGTGATTATATTTATATATAATATAGCCATTCCCTTATTCATTTATTCTTGCTACCCTGATTTGAAATGGTGTCCTAGTCTGTAACATGCCACTTGTTCTACCAACTAAGATTTACTAATTTTAACTCCAAAGTAAAAAGATCAAGATACTGATAGTGAGAGCAATAAATTTTTTCCTTGAATTCATTCGATAAGATGCTCATTTGAAACATATTTCAAACTCCCATTGCATAATCAAATTACATTTCATCAGTAAAGGAATTGAATATTCCTCATTACAATTTTCCAAAGAAAGTTACATACAAGCTTCAAGGAGCTAATAGAGATACAAAATGATTCTGATGTCTATCTTCAAATCTTGGCCGCCAATTGCATGAGGGGAAGCATCACTCAAGCGCTTTTCTGTCAACCACGGACTAACTGCGGTCCCCCGCACATTTACCAAACTGGTAAACGGCCCTACCCTTCGACGAAGGGATTGGTATGGTAACCTCAAAGAATAGCCTAAACTGAGTTGATGTTGTGCCCTACATATCTAGTACTGTCATACATTGTGGCTACAACCCCAAGCATGATTGCTCTTCCTAGAATGTAAACCTGGATCACAGTGAACTGACAATGTAAACGTTGGCTGTTTACACTACTTTGGCTAAAGTTTCATCACCCCTAACTCGGAATGGATGTCACACGCTCACCCATCATTCAAGCTCGATTTGCAAAGACATTTGGGTTATTTCCTCCTATGGATCAACATATCCTAGGCACAACCCCACTATCAATTCTTGGTAATCCCTTCCTATGGATCAACAAATCCCAGGCATAACACTACTCATCCATTCTAGGTTTACCAATCTCAGATTAACCTATTCCCAACTTTTACTATGACACATATGTCGAAGTAATACTAGTTGCAAGATACGGTTTTACTATTTTGTCACATGGTACAAATAACTATTCATACTCAATCTAATAATTACTCATAGAATCGACTATTGACACAATCTCTACTATGGAGATTAATATCACACTCAACACATAATATATTTCTCATACTATATATATATATATATACTTTTATACAAACAAGTAAACACTCAAATCAATGAACTAACAATCCATTCCTCAATAACAAACAAACACATATAGCCTTTAAAACAGAAATGCATAATGGATAAGAATTCCACATGCCTGTGATATTAGCTCCAATGGATCAACGAAATTCCTTGCTCAAGATCCTTCCAACAAACTAAATCTCCCTTCCAAGCAAATCAACTCTCTTTCTAATCCTCTATGCTTCCTCTCACAATCCACAATAAAATAACAAAAATCTCACTACACTCAACTCAGAATTGTAACAGAAAAATAAGAAAGCTCTTGGCTAGAAATATTGTGTGGATTAGAATGAGAGAGCTCTCCTTTTATACAAGAAATCAAAGTGAGCTTAAGCTACAATCTAGCTTGTAAAAGTGCCACAACTCCACCTTCATCAAAACCGATTTAGAGGTGGCAAAAGGGAATTTAGAGAAAAATGCCACATAAGTGGACACCCAAACAACAACTTAGCAAAAGCAAATAAAACAAACTTCTAAAGGATAAAAACCTCTTCACAAAATTGACACATATAAGACCATGTTTCCTATTTTCTTGCAAAATTGGTTTCAAAGAATAAGTCCAAGCATATGTTGGAACCCATATGAAGACTCCCTTTTAAACATAATTGCCTCAGATTTAATCCCACGCTATGACCAAGTCAAAGCGCCACTCAAGAGTTTGTTTTTAAATATACTTTGGAGTGATTAACAATGCTCATAGTTGTGCGCTGCCAAGAGTCAGATTTTTAGACTAAGTAATAATAATATGTATGAGTCATACGCTTCATGGAAATGCGCTGCCTATAGCGCTTAAGTAGGCATATAACATGCTTTATTTAATATTAACTAAAAGCTCCAAGTAAATATTAACATGTGCTTCCCTGCTAAGCGCCCATTCCAGCGCTCAAAGACTTAGTCCATACGCAGCCAAAGAGTTTGAGTTTATATACACTATGAAATGATAATAATGCTATAAGATATACGCTGCATATAGTGCTTTATAAGACACATTAGCATGCTCCATAAAATATTAACATATGCTCCAATATATGCGCTGCATTCTAGCGCTATAGAAGGCACATTACATATGTTTCATTAATAATAACTTGTCCCACACCAAGCGCTTATACCAGCGCTATTTTAATTGCTTTCCTTTGCTTATTTAAAATGCTTGCCATTGTTTCATGGCTGCGTGCCACTTATGGCAGTGCCATACTATAAGCCACACACATATAATATATAGCTGGGCACTTTACGTGCTGTAGACCTCATATAATTTAAATATATGTTCATAGTTCCCAACGCCAAAACTTAGGAATATATATAATGTATTAACATGAATGTATAAGCTTCACTTCAAGCGCTATAGTCTAGTCTATAGGCTGCGCTAAGATCATAAATGTTATGAATTAACTTTGTTTTCAAAACTGAGCGCTTTATATGGCAGCGCTATAAGACATTTACTTATATATATACTTCCAAATAAACTATTATTATCAATTGATAATAAAATCCACATGCTCATATTTACATAATAACCAATTTCATAAGTATACCACAGTGTAAATCGTAAACGATTATATATATATATCTATATGTATGTAATAGCAATTAGCTATTATATATATATATAATAAATCACCGCTACTTAAAACCACATAAAACTCATTACTCTCATATCCTCTGGCGACATGAGGTCCACATATTCATTAATGACATGAAAGACATCCACATAAATACTGACGACATATGAATATGAACTGCACATACACACACATGCACATAGATGTCCTTCGTCCCTCGATACTCTTATGTCTATGAGTTTATCATGGACATATGTCTACACGTGTATATATATTCATTTTGTGTTCATACCTCGTGGATTTGCAATTTCAAACCTTATCAAAAAGACTTCATTCGACACTTAGATTAATCCACATTCCTTATTCAAAACACTCATAAAGTCATATCCAAACAAACATTCTGAATATCATAGGTTACTTACCTTTACCCATACTGACTCGACCTAACCTAGACCAATAGGATAGTGGTGTGTGTTTTTGCTCAATTTAGGCTTTCTCCAACGTTTACCAGACCAAGTCCTTCTCCTGAGTGATACTTCCCCTCCTTTCCCGAGGAGCAACTTGTTCCTGCATCCACTTAGACCACCATCACAATAGTTAGCCGTTCACAAGATAATCACAGCCTTCATACATTTCATAATAATAATCATCACATTGCATAATTCACTTTTCCAAATATATTTAATTCAAAATTCACTTTTCACATTGATGCAGAGATTCATAATCATTCAATATTCAAACAAATTAACCAATATAGGTAAATAGTAAATGGATAGAAACGCACGGGGTGTAACATAGTCCCTGTACCAGCACCTATACTCGTCCTTGTCCCTGTCCCCATATCCATACGGATACCTATACATCTCTAGGTGACTATGGTTTAAATCCAACAAAAGATTCTTTCTGCACTTATTTATTCTGTTATTGAAAATTTAAAAAATATGAGTTTCTCTCTCTGAGTCCACATGTACTAGTTATAGGTTGTAAAAGACTTGATCTTTATTTCACTAGAGTAAACTCTTTGTACAACTTAAACAAAGCAATGTTCATGTATTTATTTTGGCCAAGAAAATTTGTTCAGGTACTTTGGATGCTCCAGATTTCTGCATCTATGCATATGCTTAAATATGTGATATTCATCTATCAGTTATGATTAAGTGACAATGCAATTTTTTGGTAGAGAGAGACAAAGGGGCTCACTATATGCACAAAAAGGAAACACATTTTCCATAATGTGGATATTCACAGACACACATCAGTCTCCATATCTATGGCAAAAATTTGGCATGGCAATTTTTTATTTTTATTTAAATATTGTTTCAAAATTGAATTAGGCTACATGAAATTTCTTTAAAATATAAGAATGTCCAAGGGGTTGAGGTCAAGTGGTTAAAGCATTGGGTTCTTATTGTCGAGACCCAAGTTCAAATCCCCCAAAAGTGACATCTAGGGTGGAATTTTAAGTGGTGACTCTTGTGTAATAGCCCACTCTATTTTTTTTTTGAAATTTTTACAATATAGAAGATGCAAATGCAATCCTCGCACTTTCTGATCACCCAGATCTTGATGTGGGCAAGATGAGAGCATACAGTGTCTGGACAACACACTAAACTATATAAATGCACAGCTGGAAAAGAAAAGGCAGCATAGCTTGTAAGATCCCTAATCTGATGTGCCCTAATTTTCTGATTTTTTTCTTCTCAAACCTAGATCTGAATTCTGGTTTTTCTATTTCTGAATTATGAATGATCTTAGACAGCGAATATACATGTGCCAAATGCTCAAATAAACATGCCAATCATGTACTCTTATGAAGATAACATCAACCATGAATTCAACCACATAATTTGACCATTCAAGTGCAAACAAAATGACAAATAATTCTGATTTCTGAATATTGATGACTGCTGCTACAAATCAGATTATTCTGAACTGAAATTACATCAAGTTTATAGGCTCAAACAGGCCCAAACATAGCCCAGATTTCTGCTCTTACAAATCAGTCCTAAACATAGGTTATGCATACCAAAAAAGGCGAATAATGATGTCTAACAACAAACCCTAGATGGGCGAATCCTCCAAATAGGTGGCGCTCTCCACGAAGATGATAAATGGCATGCTCAAGGAAGGCGGCGGCTAGGATTTGATCAACAAATGCTCCAAAAGTGAAATCGCCATCCTTGGGAAGTGGCGCTCAACCTAGGGTAAAACCCAAGCAAGTATCTTTGCTGAAACGCTCCAAAGTTGGCGCTCCAAATCTGATCTAAAAATCTGAATATATCTTTCACTCTTCCAAATTGTATTTGTCACAATTCACACAATTTGGCCCTAGGGTTTCTTCTCCAAATCTGCAGAAACAAATATGTCTTTGAAGCTCCGTCTTTCCTTCCAAATCTCCAATGAAGTGCAAATGTGAACTCCGTATGAATCCACCTTCAAGATGGAATTGGGTTTTCGTCCAATCCACCAATATTCCTAAGGGTTTTTGTCCTTGGAATATGCTAAAGCTAAGTTGCAGCCACAAGAGAAAATCTCCAATGAAATGATACGAAATATGAATGATGAAATGACTTGCTTGATCCTCCTTTTATAGCCATCAATTGAAACCTTCTCATGGCCGATCTCTTTGACAATATATTTTATTTTATTTTATTTTCTCTTCCCTCTTGGCCGACCTCCCTTTGGCAATTTATTTTATTTTATTTTAATTCTCATGTTTATAATAAGGTCATTTATTGGTCCAGCTTAATTAATTAAACATAAATAATCCAAAATTGATTAGGATTACTTAGTATTTAATTAATTATATTATTCCCTTACAAATCCCGACTTAGTCTATGGGAATAAAATAGGCTAGTCGACTACAATGGGTGATCACTCGGGAAAGGCGACATTACATAGCTGACCAAAGCATACAGGCGGCACGACTGACCCAAATCTACACCTCTTCGGCGGACAAGCATGCTTGAAATGCAGAAGCCCTTGGTAGATTCCAACAAGTTTGATTAAGCCAAATTGGTTGATAACAATGCAAACTCAATGCTAAAATAGGCTATACAAAATGCAAATGCAATTGGGTCTAGTGGTGAACCAACCAGGACCTCTTAGAATGAATGCAGTGCACTGCTGGCGGTATACCATCTAGTTTTTACAAGAAGTCCAATATGCAACTATTGTTTGGTGGAAAACTGTTAGAACATAATGTTATTAGGGGTCATACCTTTATAATATTTATATAATGTTCTAATATAAGGCTATAAAACCTTATATAATTAATAATCTAATAACTATTAGATTAATAATTATTTACAAATGGTTGCTTTGAATGGGTGTGACGAGTACCCCTTTAGGTATTATGCCACCCCTTCTCCTTTAGGTATTATGGGAGTGACTAATACCCCAAGGTAAGCTTATCAACTTCATTTTCTTTTCCTCTCATTGCATCAAAATATATCTCATCAAGCTTGAGGAGATGATCTCTATCTGAAAGTAGGGGTAGGTAATTTGATTTCATTACAACCAAAGCTTCTTTGAGTACCTGTAAGTCTGCAAGTGATAGTCCTCCTTCAATGTCCTTGTGTCTCCCTTGAGCCTTCCAACAATAATCTGCCATCATCTTATAAGTATTATCAAAGTGAGTTAGGGCTGCCACAATCATATCCTCATTGACCTTCAATTGACTTTCCAAATGATGTGACTCATGAGACCTATCATCTTCATGTAAATTTTCTGATTGGTCTTCACCATCATGCCTCTCAAAATCAGCTGCCTCCAAGACATCTTCTTCCCATAGGACATCATCATCATCATCATGATGCACAATCGAGGAATCATCATCATAAGAGTAGGGTGTCAAAACACAAGTAGATTCATGCTCCTCTTCAATTGCTGGTCTAGAAGGTGTATGTATAGTTATTTCTTCCTTAATCATGAAGTGATCCCTCAATTCTTGCAATGCTAAATCAACTTTGACAAAGTCACTTTGTTCACTACATAACAAGTTTTCTAAATTGCTTTCATATGTATGACCAACATCACCTTCAATCTCACCCAATTCACAAATTGATTCCTTTCCACTATGATGTAGACATGGTGAGGCAATGCTATGCTTAAGTAATGGATCATTAGTAGAACTCATACCTTCATATAGCTGATCAATCACCACTGGTTTGGCAAATTCCGTGGTAGCATACCCTCCAACCATGTGGTCATCATGAAGATTCATGTGTTCTTCACTTGTAGATGCAAGAGGTGACCCTTCCTTGTCCATATCACCATCCCGCTGAAATGAATTTGTGAACATGGCTTCATCTTCTTTAGGGCTTCCACATGCATGGCTAGGTGTCCAAACTTCAAGGCATGTGAAGCAAAGTTGTTCTCTCCTTAACTAATTTTTGCTCTTATCCTCACTTGTAGGCTGCCAATCACAAGGGAGCAATTTTTCTTTCTCTTCTATCTTTTCTTTTTTCTCAATGACAACTTCTGATTTTTCTTTTTCTCTTCTCAATTTTCTGATGTAGTTATATAGATCTTTCTTTTCTGGATTCCCAATTTCATGCATTCTCAAAAAAACTATCAAAGGACATATCTATCTTGAAATCATCTATTATACCTTGGTATTCATCAATGATTTTTGTGGCCTCTTGTCCAAACCTCCATTGATCAAACTTTCCTTTTAATTCATCCTTTATCTAATAGACTCAAGCAAAGATTCATTATTTTTTTACCTTCCATGATTCATAGACAAATATACACCTCCTCAAAGAAGTGATGCTCACCTTAGGGTGAAACCTTTGGCAAACTCCACAAGATATGGCATTGAAAGTATCTTCTTCCTTGGAATGATAAAACCCTTCAAGCAGGCAAGATCAAAGCTCTGATACCACTGTAATATCCCAATGGGATCTACCCTAAAATTCTGGAATTAAATTTTTGAATTCTGCCCTAATTTTCTGCACTTTAGATTTATGTTCAAAACCCTAAATTCTGATTTATATTTCTGCACTTTTCTGATTTAGTGTTCTGCCCTAAACCCTAGGACTGAATTCTGATTTTATTTTCAGAAGCATAAATACTTATAAGCAGCCAATAAACATGCTGCAAACATCCATAAAACATATGTCAAACATGTAGAGACATCAACAAAGATATCCACTATGAAAACCAACCATCCAAAGGCCAAACATGTGCAAAACAAATCTGATTTCTGATTAAACAAGTCTGCTGCTCCAAATCTGGATATGCTGATTTGGAATTACACCAAATTCATGGGCTCAAAAAATACAAACATAGCCTAGATTTCTGCTCTATAATGTTGAACCTAAATTAGGTTTATACATACCATGGAATAGCAAATATGACTCAAAATAATGAAGTCGCCCTCCTAGGGAAGTGGCGCTCAACCTAGGGCATGAACCGTAGTCAATCTTTGTTCAAAAACTCCTCCAAAGGTGGCTCTCAAATTTGCTCCAAAAATGATCTTCAAATGCTGCTCCAAAATGATGTGGCTTGAATGCTTGAATTCCTCAAATTCCAATGAAGTGCAAGTGTGAACTCCGTGTGAATTCATCTCCAAGATGAGATTGAGTTTTCGTCCAGTCCACCTAATATTCTCAAGGGTTTTCGTCCTTGGAATATGCTGCCCTAAAGTGCAGCCAAGAGTAAAACTCCAAATGCAAAGTTGTGATGTGAATGAATGATATGATCAAATGACCACAAAACACCTTATATTATACATGATTTCATCTTCTTCTCAAGCTAGCCGACCACCCTTCAAATCATATTTTATTTCATTTTTTCCTTCCCAAATTGGGCCGACCTCTTCAAGGTAAGATAGGCGCTCAAAATACAAATTAAAGATTTGTCTTTGTGTTATTCTCTCCCTAAGCCGACCTCCCTTTGGACACCCACACATGAGAGATATCATTATTGTATTTTATGCTATTTTTCAACTTTCCATCCTCCAAGGGCGAACCACTTAGGCATAGGATATAACATAATTTGACCTCAATTCAAGTCATCCTCCTTAAGGTAAGAGATCACAAAATATTCTTATTTTTCCATAGGCATTTTCCATATTTTCTCTATTTCCCATTCTCCAATTGGGTCGTTGCACCTTAGGGCAAATTATTTGACTAGTGTTGACTTCATCAAAAATACCACAATTTTTTTTTTAAAGATATTGCGCTGGCAAACTTTTTAACATGACCGGCGATGCTGGTGCGACACGCCCTCCGGCTCCACGCGAATGCTTTTGCTCGGAGCAATGAACCGGTGAGGCCACAACACGAGGGACCTCATCCCCTAGAAAGAACACTTCAAAGCCGCGGCTCATTGGCCCAGCGAAGGCATAAAGCCTACGAGCTCGTTGGCCCAGCGGGGGTTTGAACTCTAGTGGCCACCACTACAACCAAGCGACTTAACCACCGAACCACGCCCTTATCGGCAAAATTACCACAAAATTATGCCAAGTCATCCTCCATAATTATTTTGCCCTACAAAAATGGCTAAGTATGAAAACTCGCCAAATAGGTCATTCCCTGAGCCCTCCGGCTTAGCCTACTTGAATGGAAATAGGCTAGCCAACTCCACTAAGTGATCACTCCGAAAATGGGGACATTACATCTTTATTAGTCTTGATGGAAATCAAGAGGCACATTTATACATTATGGATCTTTAAAAGGAAGATCTCTTGGTTTCAAGCATGTTATTAGTCAATCATACCAAACATACTTGTATGCCATTAACCAATTTTTAAAATTTTATACATATATTTTTTATTAAAATTCAAACATTTTTTTAATTTATATCTATTTTCCTAAATACCTAACTACTCTACAAATATTATTTTTCCTACTATCTTTCTCCTATATTCCCTAAACTATTTCCTACTTGCCACTCCATGCAGCCTTCTTATTATTTTTATTCATACTTGCACCATATACGGTCCTTCACCTTTTTTGACCAAATGTTATTTAAAAGGTCGTGTCCTTTGTTAAGGCTTATTCTTATAGTGTCGATTCTTAAAAGACTTAAATTAAAAGATCTCACCTTATATTATATAGGGAAGTGGGTAGTTTTTTAAAAAAAATTGAATCCTATCATTTATAAAAAGTAAGACATATCATGTTTTATAATACTTTAACTTTTTATAAGGAGAACCGTATCATTTATAAAATGATAAGTCATATCCTTTTAGTAAAGGATACTAAGATACTAATAAAAATAATAAATAAAAATAGGACTATTTTCTAATTAAAAAATAAGTCTAATGAAAAGTAAGTTTTTTTTAATAAGAGTAAGACTATTTTATAATTAAAAAAAGAAAGAGTAACTTTAATAAATGAAAGTTTAATAATAAGATTAATTAAGAATAATAAAGTAATATTAAATTATTAATAAAAATAAGATTATAATTAAAAAAAAAAATTCTTTTTACTTCGTTTTTCCTATCACTTATTTTTTAGAACTAATGGATCATACAAAGAGTGATATGTACGTATATGATAGATGGAGACAATGGAGAAAATTGAAGGTATTGAGTCAATTCATAAGGACCATCATTAAAGATTAAAACCTATGGGCAATCCTTCTTGATGAGAAATTTCAAGCCTTGGAGAGGGATTTGCATAACATTTTGCCACAATGCTTTATTTTAAAGAGCATGAATTTTAGGCCATAAACATAAGATAAGTCTCTATACTCTTCAACTTCGAAATCAAATTACAATATGAAGGGTTGTGGTATAAGTTGTGAAAATAAAGAGCTATCTATTATAATACAAAATGAATTTGCACCAACCGTCCTTGGAGTAACGGTGAGAGAAAGAGAGTGGGTAGTGATATGTGTCTTCACACAAATTTGTTAGCCTATTAACAAAGAAACAAAAGGGCCATCCTCTCAAGATATCGCTCTCTACTATATCTCTAACATACCAGGATTGTTCATACTATGACATAATTTGTGAAAACTTAACAATCATATTCTATTCTATTCTACTAAATATATGTTTAAATTTTGCTGGTTGTTAATTCATGTGGCATAGGTTTAACTTCACCACTCTCAAGTTCCTAAGGTTGCCTTTTCAACATATCATTTCATCACTCTCGTTTCGTATTCATGCCTTATGGCATTAAGGGGGAGTTAAACCTAGAAAACACTCTTATGAGTGCTCTTCATTATTCCTCACATCATTTCACATGTTTATATAGCTCAAAGTTGAAATCAAATACTTCTTGTCAACCCCAACTAACTCAATTTTTCAAGAATTTTTTAATATCAAAAAAATTCATGTGTACCATATTAGAATATCCTCTCTTGAGGAAATAAACCTAAATCAAATTTCTATATTTCTCTCTTCTATTTACATTACAATTCTTGCTAGGGACACAATGATATTTAGAGGCAACTTGATGATTGGAGTCTGACTTAATGGGATCCCCTTGTCCATTGAAGATAGAGCCTATTGGCTAACCTTATAGAAAATATCATTAAAAAGGCTAAAAATTAGAGATCCCCTCTATCTAATTCATCATCACCTCCTAAAAACATAATCATATTATTATTTTGATGTTAAAGAGAGAATCACCACCTCTAAAGTAAGAGATAACATATAAATTGCATTCAAAAACCTTATGACATGTCTAGACAACTACCTTGTATCTGAAATAAGTTGATGAGAACCTTGAATGAGTTTTGCATGGCTATTGATAACTTATAATCAAGAAGCACAAATATTGCGAGTTAAAAAGGTATGTCCAAATGGATAAAGAGATCCAAGGGGATGACATATTGATAAAGCACATTGGTGATTTTCACAACCATCTAAGGAGGTTAGTATTACTCTCCAAGACTTCTCATTCTCATTATATTAAAATCGACAAATAGTCAACATTTATTTCCTTCTTGAAAAGGTATGGATGTATGGATAAGAGTTCATAAATGGTATTTTACTATTAAAATATTAATTGTAATAGTAATGGTCATCTTAGCTTTAGTTGCTTTAGTTAACTTAGTTGGTTTTTAGTAACTTCTGTTTTA
This sequence comes from Cunninghamia lanceolata, assembly GCA_027924645.1. Lineage (NCBI taxonomy): Eukaryota > Viridiplantae > Streptophyta > Pinopsida > Cupressales > Cupressaceae > Cunninghamia > Cunninghamia lanceolata. Next base: position 120,912 of record BSBN01000807.1, read on the forward strand.
GTTGCTTTAGCATATTTCTATTTCTATTTTAGATAACGATGGTTTCTTTTTAGAAACATTGTCTTGTAATTTCCTTTATAAGGAGTTCTTCTCTCCATTTGTAATTACACAATTATGAATATCAATAATCATTTCATGGTATCAGAGCTCAGGCTCAAACTTTTTTGACGAATTTTTAGTAATAAAAATTCGTACCCAGAAAATTTAAAATTATTTTGGAAGGTTTTTTAGCAATTTTTTTTTTTAGAAATGCTTTTTTCTGGGTCACGCTCAAGTCTGAAGGTTGTGACTCTATGCCTAAAAGCGATTTAAAAATGTTTTGTCGCGTTTTGTTTTTTGGGTCGCGGATCTTTCCAAGGTTGCGATTTTCCTGGTCGCGGGTATTATCTGGGCGTTTACATTTTGTGATTGCCATTCAAGGTCGCGATTTGGTTCTTCACCAGATTTAACCCTGTAAATCGCGTTTTCTGTGGTTGCCGTTTTTTCTTTTAAGGGTTGTGTTCCCTTTCTGTGCCTGGTCGGGGACTTAGTTTGGTGGGATTTTGAGTCTTCTATACTCGCGATTTTCGTCATTGGTGGTCGCGCTTTCATCTGTGGATTTCGTTGCTTTCTTTGGCAATCGCAGGTTCTGTTGTTGGCGCCTATATTGGTTCTTTTGGCATCGTCTTTCAAAACGTGGGTTGCGATTCTTGTCTTCTACCTGTTGCAGACCTTCACAATTTGTTTTTGGTGCTTCCTTTTGCAGAATTGTTGTCACGTTTTGGAAAATCCTCTTTGAACGTGATTTTTGCCTTGTTCTTTAGTCGCGATTTGCAGTAATTTCAGTGCTAATTTATTGCTGGGCGTCTGCTGTTAAAAACATCCTTGCTGCGGCTTGTGGATGACAGCCAGGAAGGTCGTGAGATGCTCCTGTTGAGGGTCGCGGTTTATGTGTTGGATGCGATTTTATGTGTTGTAGTTTCTGGTTTGCCCTTCCAGCAGTTGCTTTTGTGTTCGAAGCTTCTTTTTGGTATATGATTCAGTTATATCACTTTGAATATTCTATATTTGACGCATTTCCTTTGGTGTGTGTTTAAATCTCTGTCTAAAGCTTTGGAGAAGAATCTGTGGTCGCGATTGATGGTCGGCGGGATGTCTGGCAGAAATTTGGCGTCATTTTCTAACATATTTGGCAGCATTTGTATCTGGTAGCTGTGCTAAGACCTGAAGGTGGCTATTTATTCTTTGGCGGGAGATTCCTTTTTTCATGGCAACGTGAAGGGTTAATTTTTTTTTGAGCTAGTTTTGATAGAACTTTTCTAGGAAAAATAAAAAAAATTTGCAAAGAGTTTTCAAAAAAAATTTCTAAAAAAAATTTGCTAAAAGAGTTTTTTTTTGAAAATTTTTTTCTATAAAAATTTTGCTAAAGTTTTTCGAGGATTTTTTCTGAAAAAATCTTACTTTTTCAGAATTTTCAAAGGTTTTTCTGAAAAACTTATAGTTTATGAGCCTCTTTTTAGACGACTTTTGAAAAATCGTGAGTTGTGCCAGCTGATTGTCCAGGGTTTTTGCCAGCTAATCACAGAGTTACCTTGTTTCTTGTGCTTTGGAAAACGGGAGGGATGGCGTCTTTGTCCAATTTTATGTTGGAAAATACGCAGAGGTTCAATGGAAAGAATTACAACACGTGGAAGCAGAGGATGCTTACCATCTTTGAGTACCAGTGTTTGAATAAACTTGTTCTAGGTACAGACGTTCGTCTCGCTACTACTGGGAAGGATCAGGACAAGTATGATGAAGGTAATAGGGAGGCAGTTATGCTTCTAAAATTATCTGTTAGTGATGAGATGTTCCCAGAAATACCATCTGGTAAGTTTGCTGCAGAGATTTGGAAGCATCTGAAAGATCTTCATGAGACCTCAGCTAAGGGAAGGGCTTTCTTCCTGAAGAATATGCTGTTCTCTATTATGATGGATGACCAAGTGTCTTTGCAGGCGCACTTGATGAAAATCAAAGATATTCGCGACCAACTGGAGGCCATTGGTTGTAAGATGGATGAGGAGGATATGATCACTTTGAAAAGTTTGCCATGTTCCTACGAGCACTTCATAGAAACACTCAACATTACATCCACCAATGTTAAATTGAAGTTTGATGAGTTGTGCAACAAGCTTTTGCAGCAGGATAGGCGGAGGAAGTAGTTTGGGAGCAGCAGTGAGTCTCCTAGTGTTGAACAAGCATTTACTGCCAAGGAAGTTGGCAAAGGTAAGTCCATTCAGCAGAAAGGACGAGGTGATTCGGAGGGGGGCTCCAAGAAGTCTTTTACTTGCCATTACTGTGGGAAGATTGGTCATATCAAGAAGTTTTGCAGAAAGCGGTTGGCCGATGAGAAGTCCAACCAAGAAGAGTCTCAGCATAGTGCTCACGTGGCAGAGTATACTGAGGAGTCTGCATATTTTGCATTTTGAGGACCAGCTCACCATTTGATTATGGGTTGACTTAGTTTTTTTTGTTTGTACGATGACCATTAAGGGAGGGTATTAAAATATTAATTGTAATATTAATGGTCATCTTAGCTTTAGTTACTTTAGTTAACTTAGTTGGTTTTTAGTAACTTCTATTTTAGTTGCTTTAGCATATTTCTATTTCTGTTTTAGATAACGATGGTTTCTTTTTAGAAACATCGTCTTGTAATTTCCTTTATAAGGAGTTCTTCTCTCCATTTGTAATTACACAATTATGAATATCAATAATCATTTCATTTACTTTGTACATTATATTATTATCACTTCTTTTTCTATTACATTTATTGGAATAATGAATTTGATATTATTAAGGCCTAGACAAATGGACATTGTAATATCATTTGGTAATGCCTAAATTATTAGTTGCAACATTTGATTAGTGTAAAATTATTTACATATTCGTCATATCCACCAAAAATGGTTATTTTTGCATGCATCGAACATTTTTATTAACTTCATATCCTTTAAGCTTATTGGTTATAAAATCACCTACTTGTAATGGGTGATTGTCGCCCTTATACACTGTCTGGGGAGTAAGCTTAGAAAGGATAGCTCACCTATTGCTTTAATTTTTTATAGATCATTACTATATGTTTAATGACTTTCTTTTCCTTGTAGAAACATGGCAAATTATACATACTTATATGAACTCCTTAATAAGATCGTTAGATCATTTTTAAGTATTGTCATAGCATATTATATGTTGACTTATTTAGTTATGGGCTTTTATTATTTTTGCATCAAAAATAAATTTTATTGATTATTATTATCTAACTATGTTGGTAACCTTATTGATAGGACATATACCTTATCTATGTCTTCAAAATATGGTACAACTGCTATCACATGAGTGGAATAATATTTAAACAACTATCTTCTGTAGCTCCCTAATCAAAAGTTGACCACAAAAGTCACTACAAAAGAATCAATGTGCTTAGGAGATTACTGGAAATATTTTTCCATCTGGGTGCTATTATAGGTCCCATTTTATTATATAATAAAGCTATTTTCTATTACTCAAGATTCCTATTTCAAGAAATAAAGCACATTTCAAGTTCATGGGCACTACCTTCAAAGAAAAGTCCTTCCATCCTAATATTATTCTTCAATTCTATAAGACTGATTATCAGATGGCAGATATACTATGTCAAGAAGATCTGGGCTAGGCTCCCAGTAATCATAAAAAATTATATATGCTTTATAGCATCAAACCTCTGTGTAGTACCAAATTCTCCAAACTCAAATCAATGCTTGGCCATTGAAGGGGAGTGTGCATGCCAATAACACCTCTAGATGTAAGACCTAAGGCATAAAATAAGACCTTAGGCATTTTAATGTCTCAAGATGTAAGGAGTTGCCATTGAGGGGGAAAGAGTATGTCTAATAATGGCAACTCTATGTAAGACCTAAAAGACAAAAAGTAAGACCTCTAGGCATTATATATGGTTAACTCCTTGCATTATATGTAAGCCCTATGGGCATATTAAAACAATCTTCTCTCTGTAAATCTTCCACTTGTAAAAACAGTGTATTATGTAAGACCTACGGGCAATATGTAATGAACCTGGAGGGGGGCTGGTTTGAGGAGTTTTGGGTTCCAACAGAAACATTGTAAGACCTTGCATCATTTTTTAAAACACGAGATTATAAATTATGACAAGATGACTTTCATGTAGTTCGGAATACATGCTCTTCATTTTGGCATATATTTGTGTCCTTGTTTATCACTATCAAAGAAGACTTACGTTACTGGGGTGCTTATTTTTTCTTTTATAGAAATTGACATGTGATGCCCTCTATTAACATTAAGGCGGAGTGTTAGAACATAAAGGGTCATACCTTTATAACATTTATATAATGTTCTAATATAAGGTTATAAAACCTTATATTATAAAACCTTATATTATAAAACATATACCATTTAATAATTAATAATCTAATAACTATTAGATTATTAATTATTTACAAATGGTTGCTTTGAATGGGTTTGACTAATACCCCTTTAGGTATTATGCCACCCCTTCTCCTTTATTTAAGGAGGTTTCTCTCATTTGAGAGTGTGTGGAATTTGGAGATTTATAGTGAATTATATCACTATGCACAAAAGGTATTATTGGCCATGTGGAAGTATGTTGAGGAGTATATCCCCAGGTTCAGTGTATTTATTAATAGACTATATTTGTAAGTGTTCTAGTAAAATGATGCTTTATGGGGTTTTCTTACCCGAAAGGGTTTTCTCCATGTATATCTTGTGTAATGTGTTAAATCTATGCCTGTATAATTCTCTTTCATATTTATTTTATACACTGTATATAATGATCAGTATCCTAAGATCCTAATTTCTAACAAAAACCATCCAGACTTACAATGAGTATAAAATCTGAGCTATGGATATATTAATCAGTAAACATCAACTAAACAATACTGAAAGTCTGAAACCAATTCAAACACACAAAATATCATTACTGCAACAAATGATTAGTCCCAAAATGACTTGCAAATGATGAAACTCTAAATATCAAGCTGAAGCAAACTGAAACATAACATTGGCTGCTGATGAAAGGTACCCCTGAAAGCTGGTGGTTGCTGTTGCAAAACTTTATGGCCTCTAAACTGCAGAAAACTTCCCAAAATCAGACTGTATGACTCAATAAACACTAGTATGGACTGCTAGATGTTACCACCATTTGCTGCAAATAAAAACATAACTGTACAGCTCCCTTTTACGACAGTACGACCCTCCAAAACACCTCCCAATCATTTTAAACTCAGAACAGATGGTATGACCGCTGTGTAAAATGGTACGACTAACATTATGGATGAGTTTTGGTGTCCAAAATGGGTGCGACTTCTACTCAGCTTCACATGCCTCCATCTTTCTGTATGGCCTACTAAAAGGTTTGAAATTAGCAAACACAAACAATACAACCTTTTTGCAGATGGTACGGCCCTGTTTCCAACTGGGACGACCACTACAACACCACAAAAATGTAGTGACCGGAAAGATATCGGCATGAATATAATAATCTTGGTCACTCAGCACTCAAAACACAAAAAATCTTCTTTGTAAATTGAAATTGGAAAAATTTCTGTCATTCAACACACAAGTGATTCCTAAATGAAACCACTCAAATTAGCTAAGAGGGTTTTCGTCCTCGAAATTGAATTCACCAAAGGGTTTTCATCTTCAAGCAAATAAGAACTCACGTTCATTTTCCATAGCAAAGAAATTAAATAAGCAAGAAGAAGAATTCTGAGGACAAACCTCCCTTCTATAACTTTTCTGAGAAAATAAAATAATATTATTGCTTTTTTGCTCACTTTTCTGCTCAAAGTTATAAAAATATAATAAAGTGTCCTGTTGACCACCTTTTTGCACCTTGGAGCTAGCGACACTTTATCTAAACAACTTAAAGCAATTTTTTTCAATAATTAAATATAAGCCGTCTTTTGAAAAATAACTCAAAATCACTTTTTGACAACTTAATTTATTTATTTAATTATTTTCCCTTTTTTCACGACACCATTAGCCTACAGGAAAATTTGTAGAAAATCGTCTTGTGTGTTTTGATTTATTGCCAATAAGATTGTGTTCCATGGCATTTCGGGGACGGGGGGATGATAGGGGACGCGTTTCAGGGATGGCAGTCCAAGGGCCAATTTTTGGGGACGGCGGGGGGACGGCGATATATGAATTTTTCAATATATATATATAAATTTTTCAAAATATCAATATGTTATATAGAGACAGAAAGAAATAGAGATATCATATATGTCAATAACTGATAACAAGTTAACAACAATATCAATATATGAATAAATCATGACAGCAATAGTGTAACAGCAGTATAAACTTCAATAAAGTAGTATAACAGTAGTATAACAACATTATAACTATAAACTATAAAGTTTAAACAATAAACAATGAACATTAATGATTAAACACTAGTATAACAACAATCTAAACAACAATAGAATTAATGATAATCATGAGATTGAAGATTCATAACAACAATATTAAAACGACAATATTAAAGCATTTTGTTCAAATTTTAAAATTAAAGTTAAAGTTAACTGTTAAACTTAAACCCAAAGTCTCAAACTTCAAAATACAACAATCTAATATCTATGCCATATTCGGCCTATCAATATCAAAAGAACTATCTGTGTCACTGTCACTCTCTGCCTGAACTGGATCATCCAATGGAACTCCAACCATCCCTGGTTGCACCTCCTTCTCGTCAATCTACCTAACATCTTTAGGATCAACATCCCAATGTGCTGCTGGAGTCTGTCGATACTCAGTAGTCTGCCGATCTTGAAGTCTCAAGGCACTATGAACTGCAACTAGTTTTTCTGCTCGTTTCGAGGTAAGCCTGTTCCTCTTGATCGAGTGGATGAAGCCATAGGTGGACCAATTCTTCTCTGCAGCAGAGGAACTAGCAATCTATGAGAGTCAACGAATAGCAAGTTGCTTCAACTCTAGTGTGTCCTTCCCATGAAATTTCCACCATCCAAGGGGGTTTTTTTGTGCAATAGTGGCCCTATCCGTCCTAGCCTTTGGTTTGCTAAATGTAGGATCTTGAAGATTAGAAAATTGAAGCCACTTCTCTCGAAGTATGGTTGCCTCCTCAGTGCCATACATCTTATGAAGGGCTGCCATAAGCCCCTCCATTACCTCATCATCCTCAAAAGGAAGCATTCGGCTAGGTCTAGGTGCATACTACTTCAGATTAAGAGCATAGGCAGCCATATGAAGAGGGGTGTTCATTGTGTTCCACCTCTTTGTGACAATAGGCATGATATGCTGCTCATATAATTGTAATTCAGGATCCTTGTCATGAATTGCTTGCCTCATTTGATCAAGCATGCTATCAAAAGTCTCATAAATCTCTCCAAGGCTAGGAGAGTCTGTATCTGCATACCTAATCACCCCCACAACAGGTGATATGATAGAGCAAATGTATCTGCAAACAAATTTAAAAATTGTAAGACATTAACAATTTAAATTTAACACTAGTAATATAGTAACTAAGTAATAGTAATACTAATAATTTAAAGAAAAAACAAAGTAGAAAGTTAGAAACTCAAAAATATGAAGTAAAAATTTCTTACCTGATATTGGACCACCAAGTCTCATTAAGCACCATGTCTCTCACCTTCTTTCCTTCTTCTGTATTGATGGAGCCCACTTTTTCCACTCTCGACAAACCACCATGGATTGTAGATCATCTTGCACCTCCAACATCCTCTCCAGTAAAATAAAATAGCTAGCATATCTAGTCTCAACTGGTTTGAGGAATTCTTTCTTTGAATAGGATCGGAATAATGCAAGTGATGTTTGATGATTGCATATAAATATTTGTATTTCTCTAGATTCGGCCACTGTTACCTTCACCCATTCTATTTTGCCAATGTATTTCAAAGCATTATTCAAAGCATGTACACAACATGGAGTCCAAAAAATGTGTTTCTAAGCACTCTCAACCATCAATCCAGCCAACTTACAAACACGAGCTGAATCTGTCACAACTTGCACAACATTAGACGACCCAACCTCCTCTATGGCCTCCTTCAAAAGGGCAAACTGGAAATCAGCATCCTTACGTTTCCCAGAGCAATCAATCACTCTAAGAAAGTATGAACCAACAGGACATGTAACAATAATATTAATGAGCGGCCGATGTCGAATATCAGTCCACCCATCCATCACAATGGAACAACTAGTCCTAATCCATGTTTGTCTCATCTCCTCCATTACTATGTTCACCTTTGAATATTGTTTGTCAAGGAGGGAGGCACGCAATCTATGTTCTCCAGGAGGAACATAAGAGGATCCAACTGTTATTGCATCTTTCAACATGTTTTTGAAATAAGGAGACCTTGTCAAATGAAAAGGGATGGCATGGGCATAAAAGAACTTTGCCACTGAATCATCGGCTTGCTCACGCTTTTGCACATTCATCATCTCTATCATTGTATTTTGTTCACCTGTGGTGGAAGTGGCCTTCCTCTTGCCTCTATCACAATGCTGTCCAAGTCCAACTGATAGATTGGAATGTTCATCAATAGATTGCAATGAACGCTTCCTCTTAGTAGTAGTAGCTGCATGTTTTTCCTCACTATCCCCTACCAACTTTAGCATTTCAACATGTTCTTCCAATGCTATATCTGCACAAACTCTAACCCCATGGCCACTCTCACCCAATAAATGATGTTCAACCTTGCTTTAGCTCCCATGATAATCAGTATTGCAAATATGACACATCCAATGCCTGCTGCCCCCTGAATTTTTAGCCTTAGTACCGGCCAAGTTGGTGGCAAATTGAAGCAAGGGTTTTTTGGGGTTGAAGGGTCCTTTTGCATATTTTTGAAGAGAGGATGAAGGGCATTTAAAACGGTCTTTTAGAGTTCCACTTCCCATAGAACTTGCAGGTGTGTTTTGGGTTTTAGAACGTATCATTTGAACTTCAACTTCTTCTTCACTGCTCACTTCATTCAAATTTTCCTCACTGTTGCTCATTTTGATTTTTTGTTATGTTTCACAGTTGGCTTTGAGGCTAGCAATGAGTGAACTAAGAACTGAAATAAAAAAATTTACAACTATTTATAAATTTATAACTCAGAAATGAAAAATCAGACAATAAAAAACAAAAAAAAACAAAAAAATATTAAAAATCCACGCCTCTTTCTATTGCTAGAGTGAAAAATACTGCCTTACTATGTGAGAAATTCCTCGATGTGTACTGTCCCCATTTTCGGAGTGATCACCTAGTGGAGTTGGCTAGCCTATCCTATTCCCTTAGGCTAAGCCGCAGGGCTAAGGGGAATGACCTAATTGGCGAGATCTCATACTTAGCCAATTTTGTAGGGCAAAATGATTGTGGGAGATGACTTGGTATATTTTTGTGAGTCTTTTGGTGAAGTCAACACTAACAAAATAATTTGCCCTAATGTGGAGCGACCAAGGAGGAGAAAGAAAAGCGAGGAAATTAGATGGAAAATGCCTTTGGAAAAATAAGAATAATTTATGATATTTCACCTTGAGGAGGACGACTTGATTTGTCAAAATCATGATGTATCTTATGCCTAAGTGGTTCGCCCACTTGAAGGGTAGAAAGAGGAAAATAATAAAAAATAAAATAAAATGTTTTCATTGTGTTTTGGGCGCCTAGCATGAGGTTGGCCCTAGGAGAGGGGAAAAAGTGACATAAAATATGATTACATGAGGTGGTCGGCCCGCTTGAGGAGAGAAGAAGATTCATGTATAAATATAAGGTCATTTAAGGCATTTCCATCATCATTCATTCATATCATTTCTTTGGAGATTGATCTCTTTGGCTACAACTTTTGGTTCAGCATATTCCAAAGACAAAAACCCTTAGGAATATAGGTGGATTGGATGAAAACCCAATCCAATCTTGGAGGTGGACTCATACAGAGTTCATATATGTGCTTCATTGGAGGTTTGCAAGGAAAGGAGCGACAAAGCCATATTTGTTTCTGCAGAAACCCTAAGACCATATTGTAAGATTTAAGCCAAATACAATTTGGAAAAGAGAAGATGAATTCAGATTTCAGATCAGACTTGGAGCGCCATCCTTTGGTGGGTTTGAGCATTGATTTTTGTTAGGGTTTTCACCCTAGTTTGAGCACCAAGAAGGGCAATTTCATTTGGGAACATTGTTGATCAGTCCTAGCCGCCGCCAGCCTCATTTTGCATGTGTTTTACCACTTCCAAGGGAGCGCCGCCTAGCTGAAGAAGTTCGCCCAGCTAGGGTTTGTTTTGTGACTTCATTCTTTATCAATTGTGGTATGTACAACCTATAATGAGGTCTGATTTGTAAGGGCAGATTTCTGACCTATGTTTGGGCATGTTTGAGCCTATGTATTTGATGTAATTGCAATTCAGATTATTCTGATTTGGAGCAGCAGATTGATATATTCAGAAATCAGACTTGTTTGCCATTTTGTTTGCATTTGGATGTTCATATCTTGTGGATGAGTTTATGATTGATGCTATTAACATAAGGGTATTATTGGCATGTTTATTTGAGTATCTTGGCATATATATGTTTGCTGTCCACACTCGTTTGTAATCAGTAAAATAAATCAGAATCTAGGGTTTGGAGCAGAATTCTAAAAGTGCAGAAATCTAGGGCAGAAATCAGAAAATAAAATTCAGAATTTAGGGCAAATCTTGTTAGGGATCTTACACTGGTATCAGAGCTTTGATCTTGTCAGCTTGAAGGGTTTATTGAAGAAGATATTTTCAGCGCCATATTTGCAAAGATTGCTAAAGGTTTCACACTAAGGTGAGCACCACTTCTTTGAGAGGGTGTATATTTATCTATGAATCATGTAAGATAGAGAAACAATGAAATTTTTGCTTGAATCTCTTAGACAAAGTCGAGCTGATTTGGAAGGAAAGTTTGATCAACATTGTGTTTTGGGCGCCTAGCATGAGGTCGGCCCTAGGAGAGGGGAAAAAGTGACATAAAATATGATTACATGAGGTGGTCGGCCAGCTTGAGGAGAGAAGAAGATTCATGTATAAATATAAGGTCATTTGAGGCATTTCCATCATCATTCATTCATATCATTGCTTTGGAGATTGATCTCTTTGGCTACAACTTTTGGTTTAGCATATTCCAAAGACAAAAACCCTTAGGAATATAGGTGGATTGGATGAAAACCCAATCTCATCTTGGAGGTGAACTCATACGGAGTTCATATATGTGCTTCATTGGCGATTTGCAAGGAACGAAGGAGCGACAAAGCCATATTTGTTTCTGCAGAAACCCTAAGACTAAATTGCGAGATTTGTGCCAAATACAATTTGGAAAAGAGAAGATGAATTCAGATTTCAGGTCAGACTTGGAGCGCCATCCTTTGTGCATTAGATTAGAAGCACCTTCAAAAAGGAGAATCAAGGTCAATACATTTCAGGAATCCTTCAAGAATAAGGAAAAGTTGGCCAACATACAACAAGGTGGATCACAACAGTCGGAGGTTAGGACCAAGATTGAGAATAATTTTTATAGTGTTGAAAGTTGTGAATTTCAACAAGAAATTTTAGCAAAAAATGTTCAGATTCAGGTAAAGTATTCATAAAAAGTCAAACTTCAAAGGGATGTCTGATTTCGATCGTAATCACTAGCATTTAGAAATCGTGAAAATGTCAGAAAGTGCTTATTGATCAGATTTGAGTCCCCAAGATCATGAATCGTAGAAAGTTTTAGAAAGTTTGCCAGATTTCACTGGAGGATTCGCTAGAGGTGTCAGAGCCACCTGCAAAAATTCTATTTTTAGCTTGCGCTAAAAATAGATCGCCATCAAGGAGAAAAAATCACATTAAAAAATTGCTATTTTTGGCGTTCGCTATTTTTACCCTTGACTAGAGACAATTCCAATTCGACTACCATGCGTCAGATGTGAGCACGAAGTCGCAGTTGCATGTTTTAAATCATGAGTTGAGTTGGCAGTTGCATGTTTTTATTTTCAGTTTTAGTGGAGCAGATATTTTGTAATAAGTTTGCATGTCATGCAAAGTTCAAACACTAGTCAGTTAGAGTTGGAGTTTAGTTATTATTTTAATGCATTTACTTTGTAAATAGTATAAATAAGTGCTTTTGCACATAGATTAGGGATTCATTATTAGTTAGCTTTTTCAGAGCTTTTTAGGAGTTAGCATTTTTCAGTATTTATTATTCAGAGTAGAGAAATTGATTGTACGAGTGAATGAACATCAATGAAAAAGGCAATTCTCATGCCTTCATTTTGCGGGAATTGTTAGTCACAAGGTGTTCGAATTGTGATTTTTTTGTCTCATTCAAGAACATTTATTATGCCTGTTTTTTGCTAATGGATGTTATTGCAATGTGTTGTTGTCTATGCTAAAGTTAAGTCACTTCAATGAATTTGTGAACTTTGTGTCACAATGAAGTTGAAGGTATAAGTCGTGTCTTTGTACCGTCATTTGCGATTTAATCACAACATTTGTGATCATATGTTCTTATGTTATTTGTTCAATCTGTCCAATCCAATCTGTGGTACTTGCCTTGCTCAGCCTTTGAATTTAGTTGAATAGTGCAAGCGTGAAGTCTAGGTTCTGATTCCAGTAAAAAAAGTACAAAATCCTTGGTTTGCTGTTAAAAGTGCATCTCTGCCTTTCGCACATCGCAAAACCAAAAAACATTGCAAATTTCATGTTTTATTCAACATTAGTGAAAAAAACCCTTGAAAACATTGTACATTCTGTGTAGTTTTAGATTAGTTTTACTTTACAGGGAGCTTCCCCTTTTAATTCGAAGAGCGGTCTTATTGCACATCTGTCCGTTTTACGTTCGCACTGAAAGGTGCGAAATAAAACGCTAACATCCTCAAAAGGACAAATTAAAACGCTAACAAAAACATAACCAAGGTTTCCAACAACGAGGCTACCAACAAGGGAATCACAAAATAGGTTTCCAACTAAGGTATCCTCCCATTCGATGTGCTCAAGCTTCTCCTCTCATAGTGGTTCTTGCATCCTTCCCCAAACTTTGATGTTCCTTGCCTCCACCTCTGAGGGGCGGAAATCATTTGAGAGCAATTGTTCCTACACTCCTATAGAACAATTTAGTGGAAGAGCCAACCTTACCATCTTTTTTGTGTCTTACTTTCACTATTGGGCATGACCCTTCGTCATGCACTGTATACTAGGTGCAACTATACTATCCTAGTGAGGCAGAGGCTCAAGATTTGTCCCTTCGTACTTGCAAGAAGAGCAACCTGTGGAGCAACACAATACTGTTGAGGCTACCATGATGAATTTCATGGCCAATGATTTTAGATCAGTAGAAGAGGTTGTACACCTAAATGGTCCCCATGACCATTTCACTCACTCCAAAAAAAAGAGCTCTCAAAGAAGTGGGAAAGTCTGAAGGAGCCATAGTTGCAAGCACTAAACTTGATTTGACGAAAGACATCAACCCCCAATCCTTAATGCTCCCACTTCAAAGCAATCTAATGCAAAGTTGAAAAACTCGGACTCGGCAGCCCAAAATAGGATTTGGACTCGAGACTTGGCACGGACTCGGGAAAAAACTTGGCTAGGACTTGGCAAAAAAAAATCGTAGTTTAAAAAAAAAAAGGAAATTAATGCATTTAGAGAACATAAGAGCCTAATTTGATAATCAATTTGTCATAATTCAAAGATTACACATGTCATATGATCATCAAACACTCAATAATTGAAATGTATTCATACTCATAGTTTCAAACTTTCAAAATGTATAACAACATCATAAGTTTATAAATGTTTACATATAATCATATGTCAAAATGAGGAAAACATTAACAACCAAATATAATCTATATCTTCCTCTTTCCTATTGTGACGTTTTCACACATCGCCCCATTGAAAATGGGGACCCCCTCTTTTTTGCTTTTTGTCGTCGTTTTGCTGAGTCGGTAGGTTTGGTAGTGTCGATTTGCCCGAATTTCACCAAATTCTTGCTAAGAAGCCCATCATTCCATAGGAAAATGTCTAAGTCATTCACTCTAAGCATAGAAATCCATGGTGGATAGACTATCAATCCGTAATCTGGGAGTCTTTATCCGAAGTTTCACGAGTAAATGAAGTCCCCTCCAGAAGTCTACAAGTCTCCATTCAATCCTGGATCCAATCCAGGATCCTAAGCCCACCTTAACTTGAGCATTTCCTTGGCCAAACATGTCTTAATGGGACAAACTCCTCAAGCTCCTCGAAGAGAGAGAGAGAGTGACCTGCTTTGATGAGATAAGCACCTCAACGTCCAGCTTAGTGAGATAAGCACATCAAGGAGATAGGAATTCGTGTCTTAGTGAGATAAGCACCTCAAGGAGAGAGAGTGACTTGCTTTGGTGAGATAAGTACCTCAACGTCTAGCTTAGTGAGATAAGCACGTCAAGGAGATAGGAATTCATGTCTTAGTGAGATAAGCACCTTAAGGAGAGAGAATGTCCTGCTTAGAGAGATAAGCTCCTCAAACTCCTCTAGGAGAGAGAATGTCCTGCTTTGGTGAGATAAGCACCTCAACGTCCTGCTTAGAGTGACAAGCTCCTCAATAAGAGGCAAAAACATGTTTTCGAAAAATAAGCTCCTTAAGCACCTCAATGACCTGCTTAGAGAGATAAGCACGTCAAGGATAGAGAGAAACATGTTTTCAAAAAAATAAGCTCGTCAAGCACCTTAATGAGTTGCTTAGAGAGATAAGCACGTCAAGGAGAGAGAACGTCTTACATAGTGAGACAAGCTCCTTCAGGAGATTGCCAAGGCCCATCATCTAGTTTAAAAGAAAAAATTCACTTAAGGAAATCCACGCCTAACTCCAAGCAGGCAAGAAGGTAGGGGATGAAATGAATCCATGGAATTCAAAATGACTTAAACGAAATCCATGGATTAGTAAAAGTGCGCCTAAGGGTAAAGGAGCTCCAAGCAAGGGAGTAGACATCTCAAAAGTGAAATCCATGGATTTAGAAATCCTAAAAATGAAATCCATGGATACGTGGAAAGTGCGACCATCCCCAAGCATATAAGTAGACATCTCAAATATGAAATCCATGGATTTGGAAATCTTAAAATCCAAATCCATGGACTCTCCTAAAGTGCGCCCATAGAAGAAGGCAAAATCTATAAATATCTAAAAAGCACTAAAATCCAAAGGAATTGGGAAAGGTAAAGTCAAAATCCAAGACAAAAATATCTAAACAAGTCCAAATCCATGAGCACACCAAATGTGCGCCTAAGGAAGAAGACAAAAATCCTTTGAAAATATCTTAAACATCTTAAAATCCATCACCTCATAAAATCCACGCCTAAAGAGATGACTAACTCACTAAAGTCCAAAAATAACTTTTGACCAGCTCACTAAAATCCAAGGCAAAATATCTTAAAGCTTGACTTCATAAAGTGTACGCCTAGATGAAGGGAGAATTCCAATACAAAAAGCAAATACATGACTAAGGAAATCCACGTCTAGTCCAGCTTGAGCTTTCTTTGTGCTAGTTCAGCCAATTAAGGAGCTTGAGCTGCTTGATTTAAAAATCAGAATTGTTTTTATCCCAATCCAAAGTGAGAAGCTTGACCAGCCTAGCCCTAAAAGGTGAATTGAACCTTATTTATTGACATTTGAAGTCACTTTACTTTATTTCCAAGCCACCACTTCCCATAAGGCAGGTTTTCTTCATCAAAGAGGACATTTCTCCATTCAAGGGCAGGTTTCTTCGTCATTAGAGCAGTTTTCTCCATCACAAGAAGGCAAATATCTACCTCAGGAGCAGCTTTCTGAAGGAGAGGAGCAGTTTTCTTCCTCAAGAGCAGGCTTCTTCATCAACAAAAGGCAGACTTCTTCATTGAAGACCCCCCTTTCTTTGTCAAAAACAGAGTTTTCTCCATTAAAACCAGAGATTTCATGAGGTTTTCTGATTTCTTCTTCAAGTGAAAAGGCCCAGATTTCTTTATCAAGGACTGATTTCTCCCTATCAAAGTTAGATTTTTATCAAAAGGCTGAAATTCCCATCAAAATCTGACTTTTCTTGACTTGGTAAAGGTCTGATTTCTGAGGAACAGGTCATTTTTGACCAAGGACAGCCCTAATTTCTGTGCAAATAGGTCAGTTTGACCAAGAAAAAAAAACTTTGATTTTTGAATAACAACTCAAATCTGCCCTGAAAAAAGTCTGATTTCTGAAGAAAAACTCTGATTTCTAAGCAAACAGGTCATTTTTGACCAAATTAAGGTCTGATTTCTGTAGGAACAGATCAGTTTGACCAAACTAAAGTCTGATTTCTGGAGAAGCAGGTTAGTTTGACCAAGAGAAAATCAGTTTTCTTCTGGGTTTCATCAAATCAGACCAAGAGCCTTTCAAGTAAAAGACAGATTTCTGGAGGAATTGCTTGCAAATGCTAATGTTTTCTATCTTTGTTCACAAATATATCAGAAATTGCATTGCATTTCAGGATCTTGTTCATCATGACTACTAGAGGTTTTCTTTATTTTGCAGGATTTGAGGACTAGGATAAGTTCCACGAAGAAGATGTTCAAGGATGATCCAAGGCAATCAAGGTGGATGCAAAGAGGAGTTCTAATGCCAGAGAAGGAGACCGCTTCCAACATCAAGAGGACTACACATGAATGCCAAGGGGAAGATGAAGGACTTCATTATTCAAGACATCATAGTGATACAAAGAGGCTAGCATCAAGATCACCCACGGGAGAAGATGCATTGCCAGTTCAGCATCAGGAATCCAAAGGAAATGTAGCACAAAGATAGAATTCCAAGTCCAAAATGCACTTGAGACAAAAGGACAAAATGAGGTGGCGCCCTAGTACATGTGTCAACTGTTCATTGGCCAAAATGTTGGCAGCCTTATCTTATTTCTCACCTACCTCTTTTTAGGGTTTCTTTAACCTAATTTAGGCATTGATTTCTAGGAAATCAAATCTTGGCCCCTTTGTAAGCCTATATAAAGGCCCATTAGCCTCATTTGTAAAAGGGAGAGAGGAATATAGGACATAGAGGAAAAATATGAAAGGAGTTGTCATGTCCTCATCTCCGAGATGATCACATATGTTTTGAGTGTTTGGCCTATTCCTCATTCCCGTAGGCTAAAACACATGGTAAGGGAATGATACGAATTTTGGTGTCTTCATTATGAAAACCTCATCATGAAGGGATTGCATCAAAAAGGGGTAAGACCTATAATGAAGGGGCCAATGTAAAAAGAAAATGAAATCTTTAATTACATTTTTGGCCTAAACTATTTCTATGGAGTAGCAAGGGTAAATAGGCCTTAAGCTTCCTTCCCATCGACTAGGAGGGAAATATAATTTGAATTCAAATATTCAAATACTTGCATGGGTTAAAAGCACAACCAACGATTAGAGGGAGGACTCATTGCTCGACATTGGATCATGTGCGAAGGATGACAATGCTACCGGGAGGTTCGCCAAATGGGACACATTCGCCAAGGGCATCCAAAGGCTCGACCTCAGGGAAATAGTATATACAAACAGAATTGCGGCTAAGAAAAGGTATCCGCCACCATAGGGAGATGCGAGGGATGGCCGTTGGAAATCAAGAGATGTTTAAAATATAAAGAGAAGTTCAAGGCAAAGAAGCATCGCCCAATGCATAAGCCAAACGGCCTTAGAGGGGAGATCGGCTAGCAAAATGGACAATAAATATGGGACTTCGTCCCATTTGGAAGGCATGTCTGTAATTCGGTATGTTTTTATATTCATTCCTGAGTTTGAAGGTTCCGATCTTCTTACTTCTTGCAAGGTGACGTGCCCTTGCACATAGGGTGATGACCCCCTATGATTCTGAGGTGATTTTGTGTCTAATCTCACCACTGATTCAAATCTGCAGGTATTGAACCATTGATCCAAGAGGTTTCACTATCGAGGAGCTTGTGGGAGGGTGTGCATCAAAGGCTTCGTCGCAAGGGGTTGGCTGCATTCATTAGAGTCACTGATAAGATCGCCAGAGTCACAGAGGAGGAGGAGTAATCAGTAGACATTACCCTGATTGGCAACATTCAAAACCTCATGCTGAATCTAAGCCCCATCGTGGGCATTTGAGGGAAGGTTCGGCATCCTTATTTGCTGTCATACATCAGACTGTTGCAACAGTCCCACAGTTATACTCCAGTCACATTTGGATGTGTTGTAAGGACTCTCAGAAGATGGGTTCAATTGGCGAAGGCTGTCTATAATTTGCTCTTCAGTTGGCATAAGTTTGAAGGCCATTTGGTAATCTTAGGAAGCCTGATTTCATAATTACATGTAACTGTCATAGGTGACAGCAAACTATTGTTTGTAATTGCATTGTTTCTGTTAAAGGAATAAAGCTAGTTGAAGTTGGATTTCAATGAATATTTGTGTACGTATTCAAGTTCAATTGAAGTAGGTCATTGGTTGCAAATAATCTTAGCCATGATAGAATAAAATTTCCGTCATAACCACTTAGGAACATCACAGTGGTATCAAAGCTATGGTCCTGCCAGCTTGATGGAGAAAATGGATGATAAGTATAGCAGCCTACCTAGAATGGAACTCTTCCAGCAGCAATTCAAAGAGAAGATGCAGCAAACAAATGCCAACATAGAGAGGATGTTCCGGACGTTGATGGGAAATAAAGAGAAACTACAAAGTACCAAGGAGATTCGTACCACTACAAGGACATCACAGAAGAATAATCAAGATGCTTTAAGCAAGATTTACATTCCTATGTTTGATGGGAGTGGGCAAATCAGTGCAAGAACATGGGTCAGCAGGCTAGACACATTCCTTACGCTCAAACCCATGAGTGAAGAGGAGGCTGTTCACTTTGCCGTCATGCATTTGGAAGGATCAGCATATGAATGGTGGTATCATGGGCTCATGTCCCGACATCACACACACATTGCTTCATATGAGGAGTTTGTCCGTCGATTCATTGCTAGGTTTGATCAAAAGGATGTGGAAACCTACTATCGTGAGCTGGCACAACTGCAACAAAAGGGAAGAGTTGAAACATATATGACCGAGTTCCAAAAGATAGCAATGATGGCACCTGACATGACAGACAAGAGGATCATGACGTTGTTTGTAGAAGGGCTCAATGATTCAATTCGAGGGTTGGTAAAGGCACACAAACCTTCCACACTCGAGGAGGCTATAGTCTTGGCACTTGATTCAGATATCCCACCCACAGTCATACAAGAGGCAAACCAAGCTTATGTCGTTGAAAAGTTTCTAGACAATAATAAAGCACACGAAACTTTGGAACTTGAAACAGATGACGACACCAATAAAACAGTCACTATGGCTACTATGACGGGAGTTCTGAGTCACCAGGCTTTCAAAATTAAAGGAATTCTCAATGGACAGCGAGTGGTATGTTTAGTAGACCATGGAGCTACCCACAACTTCATTGACAAAGGACTTGTGGCGAGGCGAGATTTAACACTGAAGGGCTTCGAGGTTTTCACAGTAATGATGACAGAGGGCTCCACTCGGAGTTGTCAAAAGAAGATTCCACAGCTTAGCATCCAAATGGGAAATTACACCTTAACAGATGATTACTACACAATTGGACTACCAGGGATTGATATTGTGTTGGGAATGCAATGGTTGCATTCGATTGGCTGATACACTCAGGATATGAAGAAGAGGGAAATAGAATTCATGGATCAAGGGAAGAAGATGATCTTGAGGGCTACTTCAAATGGTTCACCTCGAGTGGTTTCAGCCAAGCGGATGGAGGCATTCTTCTGTCATGGTGATGTAGCATGGGCAGCTCAAGTGAATGTTTCATTCAAGACTACTTCTTCTGAGGCTAAGTATCATGTGGACATTCAATCTATTTTAGACGAGCATGCTAAGGTGTTTGGCGATATCCCACCTAGAAGACCCCCTGATCGAGGATTTGAGCATGTGATAGAGTTAGAGGATGGGACCAAGCCTGTCAACATTGCACCATATCGACATCCACGACATTTCAAAATTGAAATTGAGAAAGCAATTAAGGAGCTGATTGATATGGAACACATTCGACCTTCATCTAGTCCATTTGCATCATCTGTGGTGTTAGTAAAGAAGAAAGATGGTACTATGTGAATGTGTATCGATTACAGGGCACTGAACAAGAGGACAATCAAAAATAGGTATCCCATACCCAGGATCGATGAGTTGTTGGATGAGCTACACGGGGCTAAATACTTCTCTAAGATCGATCTTCACTCAGGCTATCATCAAATAAGGGTTCGTGAGGAGGATATACCAAAGACAACATTCAGATGCCACTATGGACACTATGAATTTTTGGTGATGCCATTTGGACTTACTAATGCACCTGCCACATTCCAGTCTTGTATGAATCATGTTTTCAATAAGCAGTTGCGTAAGTTCTTACTGGTATTCTTTGATGACATTTTAATATACAGTAAAACATGGGATGAGCACCTTCGACACCTCGATGAAGTACTTGGAATCATGGAGGCACAATCATTGTGCGCCAAGGCTTCGAAATGTGATTTTGGGATGGAGGAGATTCTTTATTTGGGACACATGATTAGTGCTAATGGAGTAAGGGTACAGGATGAAAAGATCAAAGCAATACAAGACTGGCCCATTCCTAAGAACCTTTCGGAGTTGAGAGGTTTTGTAGGACTTTGCAGTTACTACAGGAGATTTGTCAAAGGGTTCTCACAGTTAGCAACTCCATTGACAGACCTCACCAAGAAAGGAGCATTCGCTTGGTCAGACAAAGCACAGTTGGCATTTGATAAGCTCAAAGAGGTGATGAGCACTACTCCCGTACTAGCACTACCTGATTTTACACAGCCTTTTGTCATTGAGTGTGATGCTTCAGGAAAGGGTATAGGTGCCATGCTGATGCAGAATAAACACCCCATTGCATTCGAAGGCAGAAAACTGAGGGATGTGGAACACTTATATTCTACCTACGACAAGGAGATGCTAGCTATCATACATGCTTTGGCTAAGTTCCGTCAGTATCTAGTAGGTATGAAATTTTTGGTAAGAATGGACCACAACAGTTTGAAGTATTTCTTGAACAGAAGGATTTGAATGAAAGACAACAAAAATGGGTATCCAAGATCTAGGCATATGATTTTGATATTCAGTATGTGAAGGGGAAGAAGAATGTTGCTGCAGATGCACTCTCCAGGAGACCAACTCTGTGTTCCTTGAGTGAGATTTCAGCCGATTGGAAATCCCAACTCTTAGTTGAGTATTCCAAATCCCCTCTTGCATGCGAAATCATGGATGGTTTGATTCAGGATGACAGATATAAGGTTGTAGATGATGTGATATATTATAAGGACAGAATATTTTTGGTACCCCAGTCAAAACTTAAGCAGCAAATACTTAGAGCCATTCATGACACACCTCTAGCAGGACATCTAGGGCTTTTCAAAACCTATAGATAGGTTCGTGAGAGATTCTCTTGGAATGGTCTCAAAGATGATGTTCTTCGGCATGTTAGAGAGTGTTTGACTTGTTAGCAGAACAAGTCTGAGCATACTTTTCCCTCAGGACTACTTCAACCATTGCCTATTCCTGAGCAGAGGTGGGAAAGTATCTCCATGGATTTCATCACAGGTCTTCCGAAGGTACATGGTAAGGATTGCATATATGTGGTTGTTGATCGTCTAACCAAATATGCACATTTTCACCCTGTTGCAGCAGATTACACAGCATTGCAGGTTGCAGAGTTGTTTTTTCGTGAGATATTTCGCTTGCATGGCCTTCCAAAGACTATTGTGAGTGATCGGGATAGTAGATTCATCAGCATATTTTGGCGTGAGCTATTCCGACTTGCAAGTACAGAGTTAACACCGAGCACTAGTTATCATCCTCAGACTGATGGGCAAACAGAGATTGTAAACAAGTGGATTGAGGGGTATCTTCACAATTATGTTGCGGGACAACAACGTGCTTGGATTAGATGGTTGTACCTTGGGGAGTATTGTTACAATACTACCTATCACATGTCCATAGGCATGACTCCATTTAGAGCATTGTATGGGTATGATGCACCTTCTTTTGTAGATTTGGCATTTGGTGATAGCAGAGCTCCCTGAGCTAAGGAGTTAATGCAGGATACACAGGACATCCTTAGGATTCTTAAGGATAATATTCAGCAGGCACAGAACCAGCAGAAGATATATGCAGACAGGCATCGAGTCGAGAGGACATTTGAGGTTAATGATTTGGTATTTTTGCGCCTACAACCATATAGACAGAGTACTTTGAAGAAAAGCGGTGCAGAAAAGCTCAAACCAAGATTTTACGGGCCATACAGGATCATCAGGAGAGTTGGTGAAGTTGCATATGAGTTAGATTTGCCACCAGGGAGCCGGATACATAATGTCTTTCATGTTTCATGCCTCAAAAAGGCATTGGGCCAGAATGTGGTTTCTTCCATGGATCTTCCACCTCTTGATGAAGAGGGCATATTAATGTTGGAACCCGACGGTGTTGTGGACATGAGAGAACGCAAGTTGCGTAACAGGATTATCAGAGAATATCTGGTGCGCTGGAGAGGATTGCCGCTAGAAGATGCTACATGGGAAGGTGAAAAGATTTTAGAACACCCTAATCTTCGATTGCTTGAGGACAAGCAATCCCAGGAAGGGAGGACTGTCATGTCCTCATCTCCGAGATGATCACATATGTTTTGAGTGTTTGGCCTATTCCTCATTCCCATAGGCTAAAACACATGGTAAGGGAATGATATGAATTTTGGTGTCTTCATTATGAAAACCTCATCATGAAGGGATTGCATCAAAAAGGGGTAAGACCTATAATGAAGGGGCCGATGTAAAAAGAAAATGAAATCTTTAATTACATTTTTGGCCTAAACTATTTCTATGGAGTAGCGAGGGTAAATAGGCCTTAAGCTTCCTTCCCATTGACTAGGAGGGAAATATAATTTGAATTCAAATATTCAAATACTCGCATGGGTTAAAAACACAGCCAACGATTACAGGGAGGACTCATCGCTCGACATTGGATCATGTGCGAAGGATGACAATGCTACCGGGAGGTTCGCCAAGGGCATCCAAAGGCTCGACCTAAGGGAAATAGTATATACAAACAGAATTGCAGCTAAGAAAAGGTATCCGCCACCATAGGGAGACGCGAGTGATGGCCGTTGGAAATCAAGAGACGTTTAAAATATAAAGAGAAGTTCGAGGCAAAGAAGCATCGCCCAATGCATAAGCCAAACGGCCTTAGAGGGGAGATCGGCTAGCAAAATGGACAATAAATATGGGACTTCGTCCCATTTGGAAGGCATGTCTGTAATTCGGTATGTTTTTATATTCATTCCTGAGTTTGAAGGTTCCAATCTTCTTACTTCTTGCAAGGTGATGTGCCCTTGCACATAGGGTGATGACCCCCTATGATTCTGAGGTGATTTTGTGTCTAATCTCACCACTGATTCGAATCTGCAGGTATTGAACCATTGATCCAAGAGGTTTCACTATCGAGGAGCTTGTGGGAGGGTGTGCATCAAAGGCTTCGTCGCAAGGGCTTGGCTGCATTCATTACATTCACTGATAAGATCACCACAGTCATAGAGGAGGAGTAGTAATCAGTAGACATTACCTTGATTGGCAACATTCAAAGCCTCACGTCGAATCTAAGCCCCATCGTGGGCATTTGAGGGAAGGTTCGGCATCCTTATTTGTTGTCATACATCAGACTGTTGCAACAGTCCCGCAGTTATACTCCAGTCACATTTGGATGTGTTGTAAGGACTCTCAGAAGATGGGTTCAATCGGTGAAGGCTGTCTATAATTTGCTCTTCAGTTGGCATAAGTTTGAAGGCCATTTGGTAATCTTAAGAAGCCTGATTTCATAATTACATGTAACTGTCATAGGTGACAGCAAACTATTGTTTGTAATTGCATCGTTTCTGTTAAAGGAATAAAGCTAGTTGAAGTTGGATTTCAATGAATATTTTTGTACGTATTCAAGTTCAAGTGAAGTAGGTCATTGGTTGCAAATAATCTTAGCCATGATAGAATAAAATTTCCATCATAACCACTTAGGAACATCACAGGAGTTTAGAACTTTCTTCTCCTTAGTCAGTTTTTCTTCCTTAGAAGTAGTTAGTTCTTGATAGAGTAGAAGCTTTTGAAGCATTGGAGAGACCATGGCGAAATTGTTGTAAAGATACTACCAGAATCAATATATTTTCATTGAAGCTTGATGAAATTTGTGTTATTTTGGGATGTTAGCATGGTTTCCTATTTCTCTTGGATGACTTGAAGCATTTATTGTAGATAAGTTTAGTAGCAGTTCATTGATATGATGAATCCATGTGAAGATATTTGATAAATTCTTTGGTTCATACTTTTTATGGTTTGCTGATGGTAAGCTGTAGTGTAAAGTTAGCCTGAACCCTCATTTTGTAATAGTTCGATTGTGGGTGTTTATTCAAGTTGCGCCAGCTGTGGCTACTTGAATGCATATTTGCAGTATGAAAATCCTTCATTTCCTCTGAAGATTGCACTAGTTTCGCGTAGTTGTTGTTCTCATGGTGAAGCGAAGCTTGGTTTAAAGGAGTTTGTCTATCAAAGCACCATTCATCATCTCATTGTCCTTAGAATAGATTCCTTAACCCTTTCCCTTTTGCTTTTCTTTCAAGTTGAACTGAGGAAGTTTCCATTCATTCACAAATCCTAGGAGTAAGGTGTGAATTCCATGTCCATGAAGAAGTGATTTCACGTAAGTCCCCCTCATGATTACCAGCAAATCACATCATTTCACTGAGTCTATTCCCGTGCCAGTCAGGACCTGACTCAAAAGGAACCTTGGAGCACTCTTGTGTGATCACATAGTTTAACACTCGAGAGGCTTTTTCTCAAGAGAGGATAGAATACCCATTGTTTTATTCTAATGTTGTTGCAGTCACAAAAACCACATCAACATTTCCCCTCCTAATGAAAGTCAATTTTGAAGGCCTAGAACTAGTAGGTGCTAGAGTATCCAAATGAGGAGATTGAGGAGTGGTTTCCTGATCTTCAAAAGTGTCTTCGTCCCTCCGCCATTGCTTCCAATCCTGCTACTTCTTCTTCTTTTGCTGCTGCTCTCTCCAATTCAGCAAGATCCTCATCAGTAAGGAAGACATCAGCATCATCATTTTGTTCATCAATAGCCCATTCACCATGTGGATCAATATCATCCAAGTCGATGGACTCATGTAAAACACCCTCCACCTTTCTAGTTCGAAGGTGAAGGTTGTACCGAACAAAAACTAAATCATTTAGGCGCTGCTGGGTCAACCTGTTTCTCTTCTTTGTGTGAATGTTTTCAAATAAACTCTAATTACGTTCACACCTAGAAGCACTACATGGCTGCGACAAGACACAGATGGCTAGCTTTTAAAGATTTGGCGTGCTAGCACCATAGTTTTCCCACCATAAATCTACAAGAACACATTTAAAAAAATAAGTATCAAGAATAAAGTAAAAAATGTAAGAATCAAGTTTCTAATTTCATCTTGTAGTATACTATTGAACAAAATTTTTTACTTGGTTGTTGTTTTCCTCTCCTTTCAATTGCTTGTTGTGAGGAAAAGAGTCTCCCCTCTGCACCCTTGTAGACCTTAAATAGATAAAATTTAAAAATAAAATAAAATCAAATATAGAAAATTCATATATAGTCAACAATGAACATTGAAAATTCATAAATAAGATGTAACAAATCTCACCTCCAACTCATCAAGCACCTTGTCTCTCATCTCATGATCAGGCACCATTCTATCGATGCATCCAACAACACCTGCCATGACCTTCTCATCAGCATTAAATGTGTCAGAGAAGTAAAACATCGGGTTCAAGAAGTAGGCAAAGGCATGTATCGGCTAGTGGAGTTGGTTTGTCCATCTCCGATCAATCATGCACCAAATGATTTCATATTTTCTTTTGTTGCCGCCATAGTAATGTGAAATGGCCTCTTTGGCCCTATTCCATGGCCTTATAGATGAAACCCATTGGCATGCCCTCTCCATCCACCATACGAAGAAGCCTCACCAAAGGTTCTGTCACCTAAAAAAATCAAAACAAATGTTAAATTATTACAAAATTAACCCCTCAAAAAAAAAAACAGCAAATAGATTATCATGTATAAAGTTTATTTTTGTGTTTGTTACTTACCCCGATCAACTCCTCTGCATTTTTGATGAATGTCTGATAAAAAACTATGCTTACAATCCTCTTCCCTTCAGGTTTAGTGGCAAATGGGGACTGCTTCCAATCATTGGACACAAACATTTGCATGAGATGAGCATTGGCACCAAGAATACTTTGCAATGTGAGGAAGTGGCTGGCAAATTGTGTCACTCTTGGTTGCACAAGGTCCTTGCCATTTGTGAATTTCCTCATCAAGGCAAGCACCCAAGTATGGTTGTAGATAAATTTTGTAACATTTTTGGCATCTTCAACCACACTTTGACCCATCCAATCTTTCCAATGTCCTCTAGCAACAAGTCCAAGCAATGTGCAACACAAGGAGACCATGCAATTGTGGGATGCCTCTCCATAAGTAGTCTACCTGCAGTTACATATGCAGCTGCGTTGTCCGTGATAATTTGGACAACATTATCAACACCAACCTCCTGGATCACCCCATCTAATAAATTGCATAACGTTTCAGCATTTTTTACTTAATTGGAGGCATCTATTGACTTTAGGAACACCAATCCACCATTAGAGGCCACTAAAAAGTTTAGGAGAGTCCTATTCCATCCATCTGTCCACCCATCAGATAAAATGCTGCAGCCTTTTCTTTGCCAAAATTTCTTTTGCTCATCAACCACAAGCCGTGTATTCTTTACGGCTTCCTCTAGCAATGGCCCACTCAAATCTTTAGTTGTTGGGGTCTTAAACCCCTTACCTGCAACTGTAAGGGCATTCACCAAACCTTCCCAATATGGGCTGCTCCTCACATTGAAAGGTAAATTATTTTAGTACCAAATGTTTGCTGCTGCCATCCTAGCTTCATGATGCTTTTCCTTATTCCAACTAGTACCTTCAAGTGAAGGTTGTGCTCTTGGAACATTATGTGGAATAAAGAAATTTGGTCCTGATAAAGGACCCTGGCTAGCACTAGCAGTAGGAGTAGAGAAAGAACCCTCAGGACTCTCACCAAAAGATGAATGTGGCTGACGGATGCTTGGACTTGGGGTAGAAGTGGATCCACTCATCACTGCTGATAGTGCATCCTTTGTTTTTTGTCTTTCATCTTTTTTCATCTCATACTCAGCAAGAAGGGCCTTCATCTCTCTAACCATCTCAGGAGTCGATTTAGGGCATACATCCACATTTTGCCCAGGTATTTTTGCAAGGTGGTATTTTAATCTGTTTATTCCTCCTATCATCCATTTCTTGCATTCGGTACATGTCACCTCACCCTTTTTATTTCTTGGTATCCCATACTTCCATGCAGGGTCTTTTCTTGTTCCACTTGGGTTTGAAGATGACATTGTTGTTTCAAGTTCAACATAAAAAAAAATCAGCAAGGGTTTGGTAAAAAATCAGCAAATAAATGAGATTCAAACATTTGCAAAAAAATAGAATGCAAAACCAAGCTAAAAATAGTAGGAATTAGGTTATTAAGGGAAATAGAAAAAAAATTGGCAGCATTTCCCTCTTATTTTTCTTGATTTTTCTAATTTTTAATTGAAGAAAACAAAAAAAAAAGAGAAGTTAAATCACTCACCTGGCTCTATGATGATCTCTTTAGCTCGTCTTCTCAGCTTCTTCCAACCTCACTTCAAGTGCAGACCTGTTTTTTGCAAACTGGAGTTGTGAAATGAGCAAAAAAACAAAAAAATGAGGGTTTTAACTTTATTTTTGGCGTCCCAGCCGTCGACGCGAGTCCCTGCACGGGACTCGCCTGGATTCGGCTCGTGAGTCTGTGCCGACTCGACTCGGCCAGCCCAAGGACTCGTGAGTCGTGGCGAGTCCGAAGAGTCTCCCAACTTTGATCTAATGCACTGCCAAGTGCATCCTCTTCAACGATGCAACCACCTAGGCCTACTCGTGCACCAAAGGAAACAATGTGGATCCCCATTCTCCTACTTGAGAATCTCAAAGCGATTTGCCCTAATTTTGGCCCCTATTTTAGGTTGGTAATGATTGGCAGTTAAACATGGTCGACCTAATGAAGAAGACCTATGCATGTTGGAAGTGCTATCACTCCTAGGGCAACTTGATTTGCTAAAGGATGCCATGAATTGGCAAAAGGAAAGGTAATTAACTGCAACCAAGGATATAAAAAAAGATGCCCCTTGCATCTTCCACGTAGTGGCTAGTGATGAGACAAAAAACAAGCCAAACCCCTTATATCTTATTCTAGTTGCTAACACTAAGTTGGTTTTGTTGGTGCTCAAACATCCTACTTCATTGTTAAATGCTCTTCATCAATTGCTGATCCAAGAGATGTATCCAGCTGAAAACCACATGCATCACTAGTGTTTGTGCCAAAGCTGATCCGAACCTCCATCCTCTTGGCTAGCACGTACTTAGGTGTACCATTGTTTATTGCCTTCAATAGTATTTGCTTACCCTTGGATGTGAACTCAAGCTCCATCTTTTGGAAATCCTGTATGTAACGACCAAGTGATTGTAGCCATTGGATCCCCAAAACAATCTCTATCTCGCCAATTCCAACTACAAAGAACTCATCAACAAATGTATAGTTATCCAATTGAATGCTCAATTGTGAGATCTTCCTAGTGCAACTCATCTTGAACCCATCTGCCAACATGACGCTGAATCCAAGAAACTCTTATACTTGTAGTCCTCTCTTGACCACAAAGCCCTCATCAATGAAATTATGTGTTGCACCACTATCCACCAAACAAGATACTCTTTGTCCCTTTACAATACCTCTTACCCTAAAAGGATGGTACTTAGGAACACCTAATAGGAAAGCAATTGTACCTTGTGCCATGTCATCAAGCTCCAACGGTTGCTCCTCCTTATCACTATTCGAGCTAGTGTTTGGAATCTCTACATCAACATCGGAAGTGACCTCAATGTAGTATGCCTTGCCTTTCCCAAGGCATCTATGACCGGGCTCCCAAGGCTCTTTGCATGAGAAGCAAAGCTTCTTTCTTCTTAGCTCATTCTTCACCTCCAAGTCTGGTGTTGTTTTCTTAGGCCAATCCTTCTGGAAATTCTTCTTTGGGTCCTTTCTAGACGAAGAGAAAGGCTTACTCTGAAACTTAGGCTTAGATGGCACTGAGAATTTCATACCTCGAGCCCTCTTGATGGCTTCTCTCAAAGATGATGGATCTAGGGCCTTCACCCATCCACTAAGTGGTTCCTCAAGACCTTCAATGAAGAGATGTCAATCTAGTCTTCGAAACATTAGGCACTGTAATGTCCCTTTTTTGGCGCATATACCTTTTGTGTGCATTATGTTTGTTCCTAGTCTTTCGGAGGCTTTTCGTCATGTTTGGGAGAACTCCAATGTTATTGGAGTGGCCATGGTTCAGTATTGCAGAGCCGTTGTTCTTGGTTTTGAGTCCAATGAGTCAATTGGAGTTCATAGATGCTTTCAGAATTCAGTTCCGACTTCTCAGGTGCTCTCCAACCTTCTTGGAGAAACGTGCTATTTTTAGACAGTCACCTGACGACCTTTGATTTTCTTTCCAAGTCTTCTACTACACTTTGATATGGTCAAAGTTGTTCAATCAGTGCATTTCTATGCTTTCTGTAGCTGGGGACTATTATTGGGTAGTTTAATTAATATTTCACTAAGGTTGCCTAAGGTTTGGAATAAGTATTAGCAACTTAGTGTAATATTAATTATAAAGTGGCATTCCCTTCTTGGAGTGGATTCTTTTCTATGGCATTGAGCTCAGTTGTTCAGGATTGCAATGTAGCTTTTAGAAGTTTATTCAGCTTCCCGGATTGCTCTCCAAACTTTTTGGAGAAGTCTATTTATAGTAAGTCACCCAGTTGGTGTCATTCTTCATCCCAGACCTTCAGGATGGTGTTGGTAAAGTTTATTTTGCAATTTGCTTCAGTTTGAGATTTTCTGTAAGTTGGGTGATTAAATGAGCTATTTTATTATTATTTTCACTTAAGTCTCCTAAAGTTGGAATTATTTAAAGGTGACTTAAGTGTTATAGCTCATTGGAAAGGGAAATGTTTTATTATTTGATTAGGCACATAAAAGTGGGCACCTTTACTTGGGAAAAGAGAATTATTTAAGTTGGAGGAAAAAAGTAATTATTTCCAAGAAAGAATTATATTTTTGTGTAACTTACAAAGTGCCAATTTAAGAGAAGTGAGAGCTCATTGTTGGGGGATGCTATTGATTTGATATTGTTATGCTGCCAGATTGAACCTTCGAGTTCTTCCATTCCTTCTTGAGGATGAAAACCCTCTAGAAAAAGATCAGTTTCGGTGGTGAGAGATCCACCCTAGCTGGTTCAAGGTGATTTCACCCAGAAATCACATAGAGCTGAATGGATTATGATGTGTTTGGAAGTTTTGTGTTGGAGTTTGTTGCTATGTCTTCTACTGGGAATTTTGGATTGTTTTAGAGTGGATTTGATGGATTATTTTTGGAGTTTCTAATGAGAATGATGTAGACTTGCTTCCTTGGCCGTACTTGTGCAACTAGGGCGTGAGATTTTTTGAGCATCAATGTGTGATTTTGTGAGTTTATTGAAATGGATTATTGGGTTCATGTTTGGGTGCCCACATTTCAGCCATTTTTAGGTGATTTGCTGCTACTTTGAGGACCTTTAAGCAGGCCGTACAACCCAGAAAGGGGCGTGTGAACAGCAAGGGAGAAACTCCTAGTTTTAGGGGCCTTAATCACATGTATTGGAGATAGTAGAAGACTCTACTGGGAGTTTGGTAGTGGAGAAATCTATAATCTGGAGGTGTTGATAAGTTTATTCACCGCTGTTATAATAGTTTCAGATCTGCAATAATGCCACAGCAGTAACAGAAAGGGCTTAAATCAGTGTTTTCTTCATATATTCATGTCTAGTATATTTTGGTGTTCATTTGCACATATAGTTTGTGATTTCCCTTCATCATTCATATGAATCTTATGATGCTAACTTGTTGCAGCAGCTCAGACAAGTGAAAATCAGGGTTACTGTATGAATTTGCAGCCTTTACCTTTCATTGTAATCATTTAAATATGTTGCAAACATTATATGTAACCCTTGGATGGTATGACCGCCAGTGTGGATAACAAGTTTTCTGATTTCATTTGCTTGCCCACTGAATAAGTGGTTCTATTGTTGGCTTCCCGCTGAATAAGCTGGAGTGCCTTGTTTCCCTTGTGAATTCCCCCACTAAGTAAGTGGTGTATTCCCACTGGATAAGTGGATGCTCACTGAATAAGCAGAAGTTTAATTGGTTTTTGTTGCAAGGCATTTATTTGATCAACTGAAGCACTGTATGCTCTCACCTCGCCCATCTTGAGAACCTGGTGATTAGAAAGTGCAGAGGCATTTATTTGTTTGCATTTTATGTGCTAATGCTGCTGTTAGTTTATGTGAAAATCTAAAAAAAAATTCGGGGTAGCACATTATAGGAACCGACACGACAAGTTTTTGAAACTCGGAGATGTATGTGTCCACGGACTCCTTCTGCTTCAATCGTGCCAACTCTTTGAAGAACTACTTAGGATTTGACTCATCAAATCTATCAATTAACCTCTGTGAGAAATCCACATAAGTAGTAACAAGGCTATGTCCTTGAGTCACCATACCATTGTACCACCAATCTAGAACATCTCCCTCCAAGTGTAGTATAACAAATTGAATGGCATCCTTCTCGAACATAGGGCTCAATGTGAAGTAGTTATCCGATTTCTGGATCCATGCTCGTGCCGTGATCTTACCTGAACCATCAAAAGGAGTGATGTTCACCTTACCCAATTTCCTTTGCAAGTCATGATTGTTATTGTTGCCTCTTTCTCCTCTAGGTCTATCTCTGTTTATATACTTGATATTGCAAAAATCATTTCATGGCAAGGCGTCTCGGCATTCTTCACTTAATGCTGACCATTCTCTTCTATAGTCATCAAAAGTCTCACATGCAACTTGCGGATCATTCTCTGGAACTCTTTGCTGGTCCAAGAAGGTAGGCATGAGAGGTCTCACCACGGATGCATGAGATGCATGAATAGGAGTACCACCATTATTTCCGGAAGTGCTAGCATCATTATTGCCATTATGTCCATTGCTTCCATTACCCCCATTATTCCTCATAAGTTGAGCCATCATTTGCACTAGATTTTGCTGTGCTCTAGCAAGGTCTTAGAGGATATCCTTCATGCTAGGTTCCTCATCACTTCTATCACCCATGTTGGCTTCTTCTTCTTCAAAACCTGTATCAACAAATCGTTGCCTTCTCCTGTATTTGATAAATTCTCTATCTTCAGGATTTATACATCAACATTAGATGATCATCAATGCAAAACCACATATAAAGCCCTTCAGATTGGCAAGATCAAAGCTCTAATACCACTGTATTATCCCTAATGGGATCTGCCATAAAATTCTGAAAATAAATTTCTGAATTCTGCCCTAAATTTCTGCACTTTAGTTTTCTGCTCAAAACCGTAAATTCTGATTTTATTTTCTGCTCTTAAACAAATTATTACAGCGAACATATATGTGCCCAATCATGACAAATAAGCATGGCAAATGATGCTATCAAATGATATTCATATCAAACATGAATTACACCAAATACACAAGATATACCCATCAATTGTCACACAAGAAGTCTGATTTTCAGAATAGAAGTCTGCTGTTATAATTCAGAATATGAAGTCTGAAATTACATCCAAAACAAGGGCTCAAACATGACAACAGAATGCTGCTGTCCAAATCAGACCTAATACATAGGTTTGTACATACCAAAAGATGATGAAATGATGCTCCACAAACCCTCCAAAATGGTGGCGCTTGGGTGGATGATGGCGGCTACTAGGGTTAGGGTTTGGAAACCCTCAACAATGATGAAATCGCCTCCAAAAGCCAAGTTGCTCTTCTCCAAGGGTGGCGCTCCAAGTTAGGGCAAAACCCTAATGCAATGTGCTCACAAAATGCTACAAAATCCTCCTCCAATGCTGATCTAAAAATCTGAATATGCAATCGCGCTCTTCTCCTCCAAATGTCTCCAATGAAGTGCAAGTTGAACTCCGTAATGAGTCCACCACAATGATGAGCTAGGGTTTCGTCCAACTCACCAAGAATCACAAGGGTTTTTGTCCTTGGATTCGTGCCCAACAAACATTGCAGCCAAATGAGACAAACTCAATGAGAAATGATGAATGAATGATGATCCAATGCCTTGCAAATGACCTTGTATTTATATACAATCCTTCTTCTCTCCTCAAGGCCGACCTCCTCTTGGCAATTCTTTTGTTTTTATTTTATTTCCTTCTCCTATAGGGTCGACCTCCCTTTAGGCGCCAAACATAGAAATATATTTTATTTTATTTTTTATATTGTCTCTTTCCATTCTCCAAGTGGGTGAACCACTTAGGCATATCATACATCATGATTTTGACCTCCAATTAGGTTGTCCTCCTCCAAGGGAATTTATCTTAATTTATTCTTATTTTTGCCTCAAATTCCCAAATTCATTTCCATCATTTTCTTCCTTCTTTCATTTTTCTTTTCTCTCCCTTGGTCGCTCATCTCTAGGGCAAACTATTTTAATTATTTTGATTTCTCCAATAATTTCACAAAAATACACAAAGTCATCTCATATCAACAATTTGCCCAAATAAAATTGATGAAGTATGAAATCTAGTCAATTAGGTTATTCCCTTAGCCTTCCAGCTTAGCCTATGGGAATAGGATAGGCTAGCCAACTCCACTAGGTGATCACTTGGAAAATGGGGACATTCCAGTGTGTTATTCATAGTAGTTTCTGCTGCAACCAAGCACTTCCATTTCCAAATATTTCCTTCCTTCTAAATAGTTCTTCAGTATGAATATTAATCGTGGCTAACTGATTCCATAATGCATAGACAATTGGAGCTTGCAGCTGTATTGAATAGTGAGAGAGAGAGTGAAAGACAGCCTGGTCTTGTTGGGTGACAATACCCTGTTTTCTATGATTGTTTTCCAAGGGATTTTAAACTTGACAGAAAATATCAGAATTTTGTATGGGATCTTAGATTCCTTTTGAAATTTAATGCATTATGTGTTTCTGAGTCCTTAAGTCTAGGAATAAGAAGAAAATTGTGCAAGTTCAGGAAATTAACAGCTGATGTTACTTAAATCATATTGTTTTAAACATCACGATGACATACTCCATAGCAAATGCAAAACTTGAAATCACAGAAATACAAGGCAGCCCATTTATACCCATTCACTGAATTCGTTTAGTGTTCCAAGCAAGTAATATGATAATGTGAACCCACAACAATCCACTGTTTCCTGGCCTTATTTTTTCACTCGGAACCCCTTGCTGTTAGATCTATTACTCCTTTATAAAAGTTGGCCATTTATGGGATGGGGAATCACAACATTCCATGAGATTTTTGGTAAGAGGTTAGCTTTTTGAGAGACGTTGTGATAGACCAATAGCTTTCAATACATTTAAAACTGAATCTCTACTGTATATGGTTAAATGCAGTGTCATAGTCAACAAAAGGTATAGATGCAGTGAAGATGTGGACATATATAATGATAAGATACCGGCTATGGAAATCTGGAGCAAAATATTAAGCATGGATAAGAAGGAACTAATTCGAGTACATATGAGGCAGGGGTAAAAGATCAGCAGCCTGCTGAATTAGTTTTTATCTTGCAGGAGATACAGATCAGCGCATCAGAACCTGAAAAATCCTATGCAGAACATTTGATGTAAATATCTTGAGTCACTGCGGCCCAAGAGATGCTGTTTGAATGGGTGTTAAGATTCAGTTTAGATGGTCCAGCTAAAAAAATCGACTTAAGTTCTAGCAAATTGTCAATGCAAATTCAACAAGAATCTGCCATTGTGATAATGTGTAAAGCCTGACAATGTTACCCTGAGAAGAGGAGATCAACTGCTATGTGTGCATAAACATACATTTTGAAAATAAATGAATGTGAAGATGCATCTAACCATATGATATGAATGTTTGGAAAAGAAATACATTACAGATTCATCTTTTTTGTGATTTCTTCTTTTCTAATGACATGCTAGATGCAGCTATGTACTGTGTTTCCATGCTACTGATGCGTTGGATGGTGGATAATTTTGTCTCTGTTTCTAAAGTAAGGCATAATTGCCATTAAAGGTATTTTAGGCATGAAATCAATCTATTTTCTAAATATTTTTCTCAGATTTGCTGCCTTGGATATTTGCAGGCAGTTCAAAAAATCAATGACAAAAACATGTTGTCTCCTATTTGTGCTGCAACACTTGGAAACCAACTTCAAGCTGGCATCAGTTGGACACGTCAATTTAATAGTAATTATACTGAGATTCTGCTTTGCCTATTTAAATACTTAGAATATCCTGTTAAGTTATGAAAATGCATATGGAAGCTGTGACTCTCTCTATCAATTCTTGCTGCTGTCTTTTTTCTTTTGTCCTTATGTTCAGAGTGAAATATTCTGTGGGTGTTGGAAGCCTTGTTTAATTAATGTCAACACATTTCTGCTGCTATGTTTTGTTTCTCTAGCTCCGTTTGTCAAAATATATTTCAGTGGCTTGTGAGCAGCTATGATCTAATGGCAAGCATTTCAGTTTTTCTCTTTCAGACGTATAGCTTTAGCAAGTTCATAGATCCTGAAAAAACTTTAATCTGCTGAAATGTTTTTAAAAGACCAAAACAAATCATATCAATGTCCACAAAGACCAAATTAGGTCAGTGGGACTCGAAAGTACATTCAGTTATATACTTATATTAGATAAGTACTAGGGTAAAAAGAACCTAGTTTCTGATAAGAAACTATACATCTCTTTAAGTGATAAAAATATTAATTCTAAAGCATTGAAAATAATAATATAACTCGAGGTAGTAAACCTACAGTAGTTACAATCCAGTGCCTGATGAATCTATGGGAAGTTGGGAAAATACGAAACAACTAGTACCAATTATTCAGAGCTTCAGGATTAAACTGTGTGAGAGTTTTTTCATCATGGACTGGAAATCCTGAAGCTCTGAATAATATCATGGACTGTGGAAATCTGATGTCTATTATAACTAGTACCAATTCAACCTTGAAATCTTAGTAAAGTCTGTGTCCACCAACAAATTGTTATATGCTATTAATTAAGATTTGTTTGTGTTTGGAAGATAAAATGTGTTAATTCTTAGAAAAACATTTCAGATAAATTGAAATACACAGCTTTAATGTTTCATGATTACTGGCAAAGATTTGTGTTGCAACAAACTCAAACACTCTATGCCAGCTTGTCACAATTGTTGCAATAATATGCTTTTGATCCATGTCTGTGGGGATCTATCCAGTTTTCAGCATCCTTTTTGAACCTATGCTTAGTGATAAAC
This sequence comes from Cunninghamia lanceolata, assembly GCA_027924645.1. Classification (NCBI taxonomy): domain Eukaryota; kingdom Viridiplantae; phylum Streptophyta; class Pinopsida; order Cupressales; family Cupressaceae; genus Cunninghamia; species Cunninghamia lanceolata. The sequence continues at coordinate 157,458 of BSBN01000807.1, forward strand.
AGAGGTGAGATTTCAAGCATTATTGATTTGGTCTTATTTGAAATATGATTGGGGAGGAATTCAAGAAATTTGCCCTCGGTTTTCCCTCTTTAGAAAGTGAGAATGTTCCATTACTGCAAATGCCTGGAGTTTTGCAGCTCTCATTAGAAAATTATTATATATGTAGTCAGTGACAATGAATATTGTTACCGGTCTCCATATATTTGTTAAGCACATATTCTCATGCTTGTTGGCTAAGAATAGGAAAGCATACAAGGAACATCAAAACTGGGTTGAATCACATTTTCATAAACTAGTTGGTTCTTTCTTTTAAACAATATTATCTTTTCCTTTGCAGGTGGGATAGAGGACACCCTCCAAGTCAAAGCCCTGTGCAATAAAGAAGGTTCCTTCTCTTTCAATGTTAAAGCCCAAGTTGGTGAAGTTCAGTGATAATCTTTAAGCAAATGCTGGATTGGATGATATACTGCCACCAACTAGTATGAGACATGCCATCAATTGTGCTGATCGTTTTATTTAGATTGCCCTTGCATCTTTTATGTGAATATGCTTGTTTTGATGGGAAAGAACAAGATGTAACATAAAACTGTTGACAAAAGTGCAGTGACTCGTCAATTTTACAGTCTAAGTAATGATTTGCATACCATCTATTCAAAGATAGAATAAAATAATTGGTTTCTTCACTTTGGATTTGGATAGTTTGTGTGGTTGTATGAAATTTAAAATATATTGAATGGATTTCAAGAAAAAATTTAGAATGCAATATAGAGATTAAACAAACTCCTTTCTAACCCTCCATACCATGCTTGGCAGGTAATGGTGGTTTAACTTTTAAGATGCTACAGCCCTTTCTGTTTTCCAATATGTCAAAACTGCAGGAATTCACCCACTTGAAATCACAATAATGCATTGTGGAAAGACATCGCTAATTTTTGAGTTATAGAGGCCCTCGTAGAGATACATTAATAATTACAAGTATCTAAGATATCTATTCTGTATGATTCTACCCGAGGTGTATTATTTTAGTATGCTTCTCGTGCCAACTTGGTCATGAATATTGTTCTTCATTGTGAATGACCTAACAAAGAAATAGCATGTTACTTACTCCAATGCATTCTGGCATGCTCTTTTCAACATGTGTGTAAGTGCAGGCCTCTTGCTTGAGTTCCACAATCTCTCCTGTTTTACGTTAAGGGTCAAGCTAAAATTTACAAAGCAAGATGTGATTGCTATGGTATAGATTTGAAATCTTGTAATGGTGTATGCAAGGTATGAATGACAACATAGAGAACCAGCATATAAAATTTTATATTTAGAGAAACCACTGCGAAGTCAAAGAAATGCACATACTAGGAAACCAAGAAAAAAATTACATATTAAAAGAACATGTTTATAGATCCCTTATAGAAGTAAAAGACGTTGTGGGAAGAATATAAAGCATCAAATTCAAATTAGGGATTCATTCATGATTCCAAATAAGAAACGGTTGCAAAAACAAAATCAATTAATGATGGAAATTGTGAAAGACTTTTGTTTCTCACTATTAAAGGCAGGCTTGAACTAGTGATGTTTTTGGTCTCAACTTCTAAAAAAGACATTCTACTCTGCATGGATTTCAAAATATTAAGATAAAAATAAATACCTTTTAAATAGTCATTTGTGAGAACAAGGAATGATCCGTAAACTAGCATGGCTATGCCATACACTAGACAAAAAACTATAGATTTACTTTGAGGACAAACATGACTGCAATTAATCTAAGTACAACTAAATTCAAGAAATAGAGAGTAGAAACATCACCACATGAATTAACAAGGACATACCTTGGTGAAACCCACGTATGCGAGAAAACTCCAGCAAATTGTGAGCTACCACTCACTTAAATCCACACTTCAATTGAAAATACAAGTCTAAACTTCTCAGACTTGCTACAAACATGAATTCAATTCTGATTCAACTTCCTATGACCTCTACAACACTCTCACAATTTCACTATCCTACTCTTGTCTTAGCACAATGAATTTTTGGAACTACCCTAAATCACAATTACATACCACCATAATGAGTAATTCGGGTTTACAATGGTTTAATGTAGCCTTACAATGCAGAAAGGAAGGAAGTCGAAAAAATTGAGGGAAATGGAATGCCACAAACCATTTTTTTGTTACAAATGAAATTGTCTTTTCTCAACATTGTCGATTACGAAACCGTCACTTGATAGTAACAAAACTGCCACCTAATAGAAACAAAATTGCCACCTAACAAAAACAAAACTACCACTTGAATAGTTTTTTACCCCTCTTTTGGAAGCCATAATTTTTGCATACAAACTCAAAGCAAGGTGCCATTTTTTAAAACTGCATATTATTTTGAGAATTTAAATATAAAATAATATTTAGATTTTGGTGCCACCAAAGGACTGTTTTTAGATCTGCAATACAAGTGTCCTTTGAGACTTGTGATCACTTTGCCATAGTGTCTAAAATAAAACTAAATCCATTTATGGATCACAACTCCCAAATATGGAGGCTTTTGGTCCCCAAAAGCTATATAGAATTGATAAGAGAGGGATGCTCCTCCCAATCGATGACATGAATGCCATCTCACCTTGCGCCATATAAGAAAAACCAACTAAAATATTGGAAACTTGTCTTCGACTGTTTGAATGATGAGAAAATGAAAATGCTTGAACATGGAGGAAATTGACCAACATTTGTTTTCTCCCCCAAGGAAATGATCTTGGTGTTTTTGCTTAACATCCTTCCCTCACGAAGATTCATGACTCCTCTATATTGCTCCTTGCCTTTATAAGTAAACAACATGAAGCACTTTCCACCCTTGATGAGATGGTACTTGTTTTTTGTTCGGTAATACACCACTTTCCGGTCATACATGTAGGGGTTGTCAAACACAACACCACATACATCCAAAGGAGCAACATCTACAACTACTTCATCAACAAACTTGAAATTAACAACAAACTTCATTCTACATTGCCCACTCTCAAGCAAATTAGCACATTATTTGATCCAACCCAAGTTAGCTTACATACAAGAATCAAAAGTGCACATATCTTGATATCCTTAACTCAAATTTTGATGTTAAACATTGCTTCTTGAGCCAAAAAACTAACTTTCTTAGTTTTGCAAATAAGCCTGGAATCCACCTCCCAAGCACAATCAATTTCTTTAACCTTATTAATTATTGTACTCTCTTCATGTATAGTAGGCATAGAGTTCTTACTCTTCTTACCTTGCTTATGAGGGTTTTTCGAAGGATATATCTTCCAACAACATGAATCTATATGAGCATTTTTACCACAATGGTTACAACGAAGTGCATGTTTCTTCTTGGTACTTGTGGAATTTACTTTCTTTGTCTTGCCTTTAGCTCCACTTATCCTTGGAGAGGATGGATGGCTATCTACTTCAAAATAGTGAGCATGGATAGATGCCTCATCTATGTCCACCAGTTTGGATGCCAACACGAGCCTTTGAGGATGGTTATGAAGGCCTCAAGGGCTCATTATCTTGCACATCGTTCTCCATTCAGACAACCCTTCTACTAAATTCACTAGTGTACTCTTGCATTCTTTGTCCCTCTTTCTATTTCAAAAATTGTCATTCCATACATTTTTCCTCTCTATGACAAATAGGATAAAATTGTTTCTTACTCAATTTCTTAAATTGATCTCATGAACTAATTGAAGGTTCCTTTCTCAAATCCATAAAATACAAGAGATTGTCAAACCAAGTTAAAGCATGTTTTGCTAATCTCAACCTAGCAAAGCAAACACTTTGTTCCAAAGTAAGAGAATGCATGCTAAAGTACACCTCCAATTGGGCCAATTGACGATCAAGCTTCTCCCTATCCACATTTCCTTTAAATGGCATAATCTCAATCTTTGCCTCATCTTTGAATAGAGCTTTATTTGAAAGAACTGTCTCACTATGGGAAGACTCTTCTTCCTCCTTGGAGTGGGCTTTCCCCTTGCCCTTGGTGTCTTCCAAAAAGCATATTCTCTCCACAAGAGTCTCCATTAGGCTCTTCATCATTTGCATTGACTAAGATACGCTTGCAATGCCAACTTACATCTTGATGAACCTTGCTTCTTCATCAAGAATTTCTCCTTCCCATTTCATGCTTCCTAGCTCTCTTTTCCACCCATGGGATTCAATGTCTCTTTACAAAGGTAATAAATCTCTTCCAATTGATCTTTTTGTGGGCATGAACCTATACAACATTTACAACTTCCATAGAGGAAAGAAACCACTTTGATTCTTTTAGATTCATAGACTAGGATGACTATGCCCTACACTAGACATCAAACTATAGATTTGCTTTGAGGACATACATGATTAGAACTATTATAAGCATAATTGAATACACGAAATGTAAAAAACAGATAACAAAAACATCACCACAAGAATGAACAAGGATATAACCTAGAGAAGTCCATGTGTGGTATAAGACTCCAAATTGTGAGCTACCACTCATTAAATCCACACTCTAATGGAAAATACAAGTTGAAGCCTTGAGGGCTTGCTACAAGCACTAATCCAATTTTGACTAAGCTTTCTATTATCTATATAACACTCTCACAACATCACTATCTTGTTCTTGTCTTAGCACAATCAATTTTGGAACCCAAAAATTATATATAACTCATATATAACTCTTACATATTCCAATCACATACCCCTAGAATGAGTAATTCTAGTTTACAATGGCTTTATAGCCTTACAATGTAGAAAGAAATTGCAAGAGCCAAAGGAAGTCAAAAAGATTGAGGGAAATGGAATGCCATGAACCATCTATTACAGATGAAACTAGCTATTATGAAACAACCTCTTGACAAAAACTAAATCATCACTTACTAACAATTTTTACCTTTATTTTGGAAGCCATAACTTTTGCATATAGACTCAAATGAGGTGCAATTTTTTAAAAAATTACATAAATTTTTTTGAGAGAAATCTAACTATTGAATAATATTTAGATTTTGATGGCATCAAGGATCTATTTTTAAACTTATAATACAAGTGTCTTCTAAGCTGTGATCACTTTGCAACGGATCCTAAAACAAAACTAGATCCATTTATGAATCAAGGAAGGTAAGGTTTGTGGATCAAGACCAACAAAAAATTGTGGGTTATGTTTTACTTTCTTAATAGAAAACCATCTTCTTTTAAAAATTTAAAGAATAACGAAAACACTAAAAATAAACTCTATCATCCCATGTAGGTGAACAATACCGCAATAGAATGCAAGAGCAAAGTATGGAACACATTATTTAGAAGTATAAAGCATGTTTTATTCATTTTTTTCTCTGGTATCAATATTATATCTTCTTTGAAGACAGGAAAGCTATTTTTTGTTGAATATTTTTTCTTATGTTTCTTTATCTTGTGATGTGTCATTCATTTTTTGAAGTGCATCTTTTTCATGATTTTTCATTTTTTCATTATTCTCAGTACTTATCTAAAATTTTGCCAAAATTTTGTTGATTTTTTAGTGGAATTAATATCTATTTCCATTTGGTTTATGTAATGCCTAAATTTTACTAAGGGCATTCGAAGGCAAAAACATGGCCAACAATTTTTTTGTGTTTAACAATTGCAACATAAACATGTCATAATGCACACATACACCCCAAAAATGTTGTCACACACGACAACAATGCATGACTGCATAAGTGGAAGACTTTAACCATTGTGAGACAATTCATCATGAAATTTGATTAGGAAGATAGGGTTTCACCTTATACCAGTGATCAAGTGCTTGTACCCACCACGAAGACATGCAAACCAAGAACGACTAGAACGAACATAAATAAAAAAATATGTAAATGAAACATCATATTACAACATAAAATCTTTGATGAAATCATTATTTAATTCAATTAATTCTTTCATTTTACAACATACAACTACAAAGGAAAAATGTGCTAAAACAAGAATTGTTCCATACACCAAGAACAATTTCTCGAAACCTTCCCAATGCCCAAAACAGACATCATAAGAGATTTTCGATGATGCTGAGAAATTTGTCATTATGCACTTTTCGAGGTAGTAATCATACAATGAAGATTTAAATGGAACTCAACTAAAACAGAAACATAAAAAAATAATCTGGAAATTACCACAGAAAAAGGAGGCCAGTTTTGTAGAGAACTTGTTGGCCTCTTGCTAATGGTGCCTAGACTTTTTGTGTTACCATATGTTGAGACTATCTTTTGAGTGCAAAATTAGATTCACGATGTAAAAATCTTTTTTTTAATGCAAAACATCTTGCTAAAAACCCTAGGGAATCCTTTGTGGTTTCATGTCAATAGCACTGTACTTTCCTTTTAATTTGATGTTGACTTTCTTAGCCTGTCAGAACATTAACTTAAAACATGTGTTAATTTCCGTTACTTGTTTACTAAGGAAATGACATCATGGTTACATCATGTCTAAAATGACAAAATAACAAAGTGCCACATATACTAGTTGTAATGCCAACATTAGACCGCAATGCAAAATCTAAGTAATCGAAGCATGCTTATGTCAACTAAAGTAATTGGCTAGTGACAAAACTGTTGCCATTGGAGAAACAAAGTGCTTGTGTGTTTACAATCACTACTATGCACTGCCTATTAGATAGGGCCATTTCAAGAACAAATATAAGACTTTGATCGAAAATGTTAATTCAAAGAACTTAGCATTTGAAGTGACTTCCACATGAATAAAGCGGAATCACCATTAATGAAAATCTGTCATACCCCCTTTGAGGATTAAAAGAATTAATAATATTATTTTTAATTGGGCTTGGTAATTTCATATTTAAAGGGTAATTTAATAATATTATTTTAATAATTCTAAATGTGTTATTTAATTATAAAAAGTATTTTTGAATACTTTGGCGGGAAATTGTTAACTCAAGGGCTTGTTTTGGAGAGGAATAAAAAGGTGGCGCTTGACTTCATTTGGCATTCTTCACTTTGGAGCTTTGTGCTCGAGTTTGCATCCAAGGATGAAAACCCTTGGCCATTTCAGAGATCTTGGAGGATGAAAACCCTCTTGGATTTTTTTTTTTTTTTTTTTTGTTTTCTGGATTTGGGGACGAAAACCCTCATCTCCATCTAGGGCATCTCCACATAGGGGTTGCATTGGAGCTAAATTTTGGTGATTTCATGCACATTTTCAGAGTTTTGGCGATTAGATGTGCAAGCAAATGATTTATTATCGCTAAGGGATCTTATTTTCTACAATTTTATGTTGCTGACTTACCATCCATTATTAGCGCGCCAGTATCAGGGACAAATTTGTACCATTTGAGGGTTCTATTTAGGAGCGGTCATACAATTTTGTCATCACCTTTATTGCAATGATCAACATTAATTGCCATATTTTGTGCAACGATCAACATTGTAGTTTGGTGTTGTGTACATAAGAAAACGAGCATAAAATAGAACAAACTAAACCAATATTAGCCTATTCTACTCATAATCTAATGCAACCTCAAGATAGAGCAAAAGGAATGTAAAACAATGAAGTTAAACAATTAACTACAAGCAAACCTTGATACTTGGATGTTCTCCTTGATGGTGTTGATGTGGATGGCTCCTCAAATGGGCAGCATGACCTTGCTTCTCATGGAGTCTTGGAGTGGAAATGACAGTATTATGTTGCATGAAGAAGTGTGTTCTATGAAGGGGTGAGCTCCAATTTATAGAATTTTGGAGACTCAATTGGATGGTTGGGATTGAATTGAAAGATCAAGGGTGCAGGATTGTTGAGATCTTTCAAGCAAGAAGAGCTTGACAAGTGTCATGATAGGATTGGATGAGATGAGATGTCCTTGGATCGAGGAGGAATGGATGGTCAAGATTGGGCTTTGGGAAGATGGATGGATGAGATTGTCTTGGTAAATGGGAGGTATGGGTTAGATTTGATTGGAATTTTAAATTGGGGAGCATGGGTACATGCCCATTTTAAAATTGGAGGAAAAATGGATGAGGTGGCTTAGATTTGAATTTTAAATTAGGAGCATGGGTACATGCCCAATTTAAAATTAGAGGAATAGTGGATGGAGGACAAAAGGACCCTTATACATGGGTCCTTAATCATGCCTTTTGTAAGAAGGCCATGTGGACATGTATAAGAGGCCCATGCCTTTGTACATTTGGGGGAATGGAGATGATTTGACTAGGATTAGATTAGGGTTTAGTTTGTGCAAGTGGGGGATTAGGTTAGTTAATTAGGTTTTAGGTGACCTAATCAAGAGTGTAGAAAATAGGAATTAAATAAATACAAATATTTATTTAATTCATAAGATGGGATAAGGGGATATTACATAAATTAAATTTATCTAATGTTTGGACTATGGAGAAAGAGGATAAATGATTAATAAATTATTTTGGCTAGGGCTAAGTATCGATGCAGGTACCAATACGGGTATAGATGAATAATGAATAGTGATTTTAACAATAAAATATTGTAAAATCACGGATTGAAGGGGAATTGGTTAACTAACTATCTAAACATGTGTTTATTCAGTTAATGTAGAAGAAATAATGATTTAGGTATGTTTAGAGGAGTTTGGGGATGAATTAGGGATGAATAGGGATGTTTAGGGATGAATAGGTATAAATTAGGGATAAATAGGTATGAATTAGGGATGTTTAGAGATGGTATGAAGAGTGACCAAATTTAGGTGTCTACATTTTGCTCCTCTTTGAGATGGTGTTGTGAAACAACATCATTTCAAAGAAAGATAAAACATAGTGCTAGATAGGATTGGAAAAAGGTGGTAGGATTAGGGATAAGGATGCCCCAACCACTCGAAGTGAGAGTGACAAGGAGGAATGATGGTAGGGATGATGCCCCCTTGAGAGGGCAAGTGGGTTTGAAGAATGCGGGTGCACTCTCCAAAGGATGGTTGGATTAGAAAGAAGAGAGTGGAATTTAAAAGACCACATGGATGGGGGATAAGATAGGTTGGGTGCAAGGGATTGGAGGAAGGGGGTGATGGGGGATAAATGATACGATAAATGATGAGATAGAAGGATGGGATGAAAGGATTAAGGAGGAAAATGGATGGATGCAACATATACATGCCCAACATAATGCAACCTTGTTTAGACGTGTGAGGAAGAAAAAATAGAGCATAATTCCTTAGTGCACATAAGGTATTGAATGGCCTTAGATGCAAAAGGATGACTAGTATGCAAAAAGCTATTCCAACACACATAAGATATGAATATTAGCTGGAGTAATGACAGATCTCAACCCCATGGATTATGCATTATGCTGCACTGACAAGTGAGAGCCATCCTTATTTGATATGGTGTGAGATGTTATTCACCGAGGTATAAGGAACCAGGGTGACAATGTGTCCCATGCATAAAAGCCAACCGATAAGGTCATAAGCAACCATATGTCGTATAGAACCATGATATGAAAGACCATGATACCACTATGACATGTACGTTACAGGGACCCATAATGATGCAAGATAAAAGATAATGCACATACACAAGCAAGAACACATGCACAAAAATGATACAAAGACAAACATGATGTTTCCCATGGTCAAGCTGAAAAACCAAAGATTGATGGATTGATGATGTTGGATTGTGTTGTTAACGATAAGAACAACACGAGGATTGGAAATGATATATCCCGATGATAATGATGGATGTTTTGGATCAAATGCTTGCAGCCAGGATGGGAACAAGACCACGAATGTGATTGGAGGATTTTGATTATGATGCTAGATTGCGATGCACATTGGTAATGATGATCTTACGATTTGGATTTTTGGGAGATTTAGATATTTGGGGATTTGGATTACTGGGAGGGGATTGCATTGGTTTACATGTAGAGAGCCTTAAGCTAGATACTAATGACAAGGGAAAGCTAATTCTATCGACGAGGCATGATGGGATGATGGAGATGAAATGATAAGGGGATAATGGATAATGCATAAGAAAGATGAGGTATCAAAATCACAGTCAGGAGGAGGATAGGATGGGGATGTGAGGATAGGGGGATGATGGATGTGAGATGGAGGGATGGGGATGTGATGTTATAAAACCACCAAAGGGACTGTGGGATGAGAGATGGGAGGGGGGTAGGATGGTGGATAGAGGATAGAGGGGGTAGGATTGTGTGAAGGTGATCTCCAAGGACTATGTCACGTAGGATGAAGATGTCCCACTTGAGATGTTTTGTGTATTACTAGGTGTTATGATCATGGGGGAAATGGATGGACATTATAGGATATGCTTGGAAAGAAGGTATGTGAAGGTGTGTCCAGGGCATGTCATACTTATTTTGACATTGTCCTTAGTAGGATCACAAGTAGGGAAGGAGGATGAAAGGACAATAGTATGGATAGGAAGATGTATTGTATAGGAAACAATAGGATAAGTGGATAAGTAGATGGATAGGATGATAGGATGAGGATATCTAATGGACGAGGAAATGATAGGCTAGGCAAGATTTGCCCCCAAGTGTAGCGCAAATGAAGGAGGGGTTACACATGATGCCCACAAGGGGTTTTCATCATGATACTTGCCCAAGCCGCCACAAGGAGTGGTTTTCACTGTTGGATGAATTTATTTCTCTTTACTTTTTTGTTTTTTTTTTTCTATTTTTTGTGGGATTTTTGGAATATTTGGATGGGATGGATGGATGGAACGGATAAAGAAAAGGGATTTGGAGGACGGGGACTCAAGCGTTAGTTTCCAAGAGGGGGTGATAATGTCCCATGTGGATAGATGGTGCACGTGGACCATGTCAAATGTCACTATGCACATGGATGTTGGTAGATGGTTGCATGAGATGGAGATGGAGTGAGATGGATGGATTATGATGTGGATTATGAATGCATGATGGAAAAATAGCAGATTATGATGTGGATTATAGATGGTATGGATGGATGATGGAAAAATGGTGGATTTGGATGGATGGATTATGCAAAAGCATGGACCATAGGGATGTGATGGGGGAGATATGCGGGATAGGGGATATAAGATGGGGGAATGAAGGGATGTGGGAATCTCGTGGGAATCAAGAAAAATGATTGCACACACCATAACAGATTTTGAAGCTTATATTTGGGATGGGGAGTGGGGAGTAATGGGGATGTGTTATAATGGGATTGGGATGAGGGATGTTGGGATTTGCCGATTTGGGAATTTAGGGACCCAAATAGACTTAGGATTTTTAGGATTTTTTAATGGGGAACGAGATTTTTGGGATTTGGGGATGGAAAAGAATGTGGATGCTCCACTTGGATTTTTTTCTTTTTGTTTAGGGACCCATACCATTTTTATTTTTTTCTTTTGGAGATGTGGGCATATGTAGCCTTCTAGTTGGATTGTTCTTGGATGTTGTGTATCGATGCCCTATGACATCATAATCTTGAAGCTTTTGTAGATTTTGTACTTTATGTGGAGAGGCATCCAAATTAATATTTTTCAATCCCATGGGGTGTTTGATAGCTTCATGTTTGGATGATGTGTGCATTCGTTGATCTTGATTAGGAATTTTGGGGGATCGGGATTTACGGATGGGGGTATTAAGGATGGGGGATAAGGGGATTTGAGGATGGGGATATTATGAGTTGGTAGTAGTGGAGGAAGTGTGAATTTAGGAAGATGTACGGTCACATGCTTTTTGGGCTGATGGATGAAATAAGATGGAGGAGGAGGGATGGCGACATATGATTTTGAGGTGCGATGAGGTGCACCGAGTTTGTGTTTATATGAAGTAGATTTGGGAGGTGCGTGGGTGGTACCAACATGTTTGGATTGTTTATGTGTGTGAGAAAAATTGAGTCAAATAGATCAAGCATAAATATCAAAACTGAACCCTACAACCTTCAAGAAATAGATCTAAGATAATAACCCATAATTCAATGCAAAACAAACAAAGAACATTACCACCTAGATTGTATGTATTCCTTGGTTTATATGTGGATTGCTCCCTTAATTTGCATAACCATGGTTGCAACAAGTGTGGATAGACGATGTGCTCAAAGACGTAATATGTGCTCAACGATACAAGATACTCAAAGTGTTGTATGAATGCCCAAAGCTTAATGATCGAAGAGGGTTTGTGAAGAGGTGAATGGACGTATATATAGCTTTCAGGGAAGATCGATCAATGGTGGAGATAATTCAATGATATGGACGGATGAGATAAATTGAGAGGACATGAGGGAATGTGCACATGATGTGTCCATGCAAAAAGATGTTTTATTGAGTTAATTGCTTTCTTGGATAAAAATAAGATTGATTTCATAAAAATAGAATGTTTTTTTTCTATTTTATGAGTTGATTGATAAAAACAAAGATTTAAAGCCAATTAACTCAACTTTTGTTTTGCTTTTGACATGTTTTGAATAAAATTAAATAATAAATTATTTAATTTGTGTGCATGGAGGAAAAATATATTTTTAGAAGATATGAGAAAGATAATTAGAAATTAAATAAATAAATTTATTTAATTTATTGTGCATGATGGAAGAATAAGAAGATATAAATAAAAATATTGATTTTATTTATTTAGATGATATTTGAAAAGTCAACTTAAATAAATTTAAATAATTTATTTAAGTTTGGAAGAATAATTAGTTAATTAAATAATTAAAATTATTTAATTATTTGTGGATAAGAGGAATTAAGATGTTGAATTAATTAAATAATTGATCTATTTAATTAATGGGAAAATAGAAGAATAAGTGGTGAATTTGGTAAATTAATGAAATTTAATCAAATAAATAGAATTTATTCAATTAATGTTGGATTTAGGAGAATTTGAATAAATTGATGAAATTAATTAAATACTCAAGTTATTTAATTAACGTTGCATGCAAGTGATTTAGAAGAATGTGATATATGCAGGGTGAATAATTCAAAGGTCATTTTTAGGTGTCTACAGTTTACCTTGGGATATATAGCCAAGGTCATGTGTGCGCAGATGGATTTTGACATGGATGGGCTCCAAAATGTCGTTTTCATGAAGGCCTAGGCCTTTACCTTGATAGTTCATGTTTTGTAGCATACGATGTGCGATGGGATGTTTGTTATTTTGGAAACAAGACGTGAGTCCATTATTAGATGGAGGGGGATGAGTGGTGGAAGAATTTTGTTCCTCTCCTACGAGAGAACCACCATAGAGGAAGGTAGCAGGATGGGTCGATAGTTGATGGGAGATGGTAAAGGAATGATGGGGATGATGGGGGATCAATAGGAGATGGTACGAGATCATGAATAGGAATAGACTAGATGCTTGGATCATGATCAGGAAGGGGGTGGATGTTTCAACATGCTTTGGACTAGGCTCTTGACATAGTTGAATTTGCATGGATGATGTGATGGGGGAAGAGAATGTAGTTTCAATTATTTGAATAGGCTCCATGGATGGGGTAGATGGAGGAGAGGGCGATACTTTGGATAGGACTTCGGATAGGATGGTGATGTGGTTTTGATGGATGTGAGGTGAATGACGAGGTCAACAATGACAAATTGTAGGTGATTGGGGAGGAGTGGGGTGACATGACTCCACAAGTTTGTTTTCATTATTTTTCTCAACACTCTTAGTGAGGAGTCCTTGGAGAAAGGATGATATAGATTTAGTAGGAGATTTGGATGATGGAGAAGATGGGGGATTGGATAACGGGGTAGATGGCGAGGTTGATGGGTAAGGAGAAGGTGAATTTCGATATGACAGATACATATAAGGAGATGATGGATTTGGATAAGTGGAATAAGGATAAGCAGTATGTGGATAAGATGTGGAAGTGATAGGGATTTCATATGAGGATAGTGTTGCAATAGGTGTTGTCATTGATGTCAACATTGGTATGGAGTGCTGCATTGTAATTGATGTCACCAGATATGTCAAAGAGAGATAGTAATAGTATGGTGATTAGTGAGGACAATAGAGTAAGTGACCAGAAGCATTGTGAGGAAGAAAGCAAAGGGATGTGCATATGCAATATTGGTCAAAGAAGAAGATAAAGGAAGTTGATCAAAAGAGTTGTAAAGTATAGGAGATGGATCAATATCATCGGTACATGGTCATACCTTATCTTCTGAAGTTCATGTGTAAGTTCATGCTAAGTGTATGCTCTCAATATCTTTGGTATGTTGGTAATGAATTTTACATGTATGCTTTGCTATGTGGATTATGTTTAGATGATATGTGACAACATCGAATAAATAATGCTACAATAGTTTGAAGAATTTTGGCTAAGTAAATTCCAAGTTAGGAAAGATGTTACGGGCTCATAAGAAGATACTACATTCTTCCACATTTGAAGATATGGATCTATGGATTGAACAGTTAGCCAGTTGTTGCACTCATGTACCTATGTTTCAAGTTTGAGGTCATAAATTTTACCACAAGGTGTTTTGGAGATAGAAGAATGAAGATAGTAAAAAAACAAGGTTAGTACAGTCACAAAGTGATAGGAGAATGCTCCACACTTCTCTGTAGATGAAGATATGAGTATCAGGTATGCATGTTTCAAGATTCAAGTGATAATATGTACCACAGTTGCTTCTTCGGAGTTGTTGGCGTTTCAATTCGCACCTCTGGTATGCAACTTGGAAACAGACAGCTATGCACAGATAAACTGCTCTCCTATTGGAAGGGGGAGTTCCCTTTCTTGCTGATGTTCGCTGAAAAGATAACTTGAATGAAACTTCGCCTATCTTCTTTTTGATTCTCAGCTACGAGCACAAGGTTATAAAACTCTAAACACTGCAGAAGAGGTTTTTTCCTTTTTAAAAAAACTTCTACTACAACTAGCATAGACTAATGACGCTTTCAACTTCCTGAGTAAATTCAGAGCAAAGGAAGTTGAAAGTGAACGGGGAATGATTGTTAACACAAAAACTTAAGCAGTTTTCGTCCAGATTTACACCACAAGACTAAAAGTACTTTAATGATGAAAGCTGAAAATGAAAGCTATAGAAGCTACACATCTGATGATGATAACTTAATGAATCGATATAGAATATCAGAGCAAAGTAGGCATGAGACTTCTATTCAATATCACAAAGTTTAATACAACTCCAGGACATCAATATTGCAGCAAAAGGTAGGCATACAATAAGCGATCAAACACCGAAGAACAATGAACACAAAGTGAACAAACACCTGGAATAACAATGTTTGCAGGCTAGAATAGGCACAGCAAATTTGCTATCACAAAAGTCATTGCAAACAATGGGCGAGGATGCCCTTATTTATACTAAAATCAAAGGAGTAGGGAACCCTAAAATCTCCTTGATTAACCCTAACTTGCCAACTCGCAAGCTTCATTACTATTCTAAGACAAAGATACAATAAACAAATGCTTTAAAGCAGTCTGCTTTAAAGCAAAAAGATTCCAACTATCACAAGGTGATTTCTTTCTAAATATAGAATGGATGAGCTTAGGATGAAAGCACATGCTTTAAAACAAAAAGCATATGTTTTAAAGCTGCTTTATTTTGGAATGCATCCTCATCAACATTCTAGCTTTTTGGTGATGTCATCCGTCGATATTCTGGGAAACAATATCTTCTAAAAAGCGAGTGACCGCATCTCTGCCAGGAACACTGATACTCTCTAGAACAATATTCTGATTCTCTAACATTTCTTCACCATTGGCAACCATCTGAAGAAATTCATGAGCTTCACCCGCACCCTTGTCTAATTTCACTATCATTGCGGCAAGACGACTCATCTTGCTGGCATTGATATCATCATTAAAGTTGTTGTGGACGAGAGTCTGGAACTCTGCTTGCACTTCCCCGAGATCATACAGGGTGCCATCTTCTTTCTCATATGAACACGGGATCTGAGAGACAAAGGATCTGACGAACTTGAGGATGCTGACTACCTTTTCTTTCCATTCTGTCAACTCTGAAATCATACTGTCATAAGTTTTTACTGTGAAAAGATATTGCGCTTTCCAAGTAGAAACTATCTTCTTATCTTCATCTGAATCAACAGTATCAAGTGCAATCTTCAAGTCGGAGATAATGATCTCAAACACTGGCCTATTTTTTGCCATGATCTGCTGCAACCCCTGTATGCCTTGGCGTAAATCATGAGCGTTGTACTTCAACTGATAAAGATCTGCAAGTACAACTCTCCCTTTAGTCACAAATTCTTCTACCCAACTGTCCATGTGCCTCCCATAGAGCACCAACTTATTGAAATGCCGTTGATCGGCTGGTGATCCAAGACTCGGTGGAAGAAGCAAATCAACCTGTGAAGTGCCATGGAAAAGGTTGGAAATGTATTGCCGCAACTGTCAAACTTTAGCTTTGAGAGCTGCCTTGTCTTCTCCATCTCTCAACACCCTTTCCTTCAAGCTATCTGCTGCAACCTCGAAGAGATTAACGTTTGTATGGCGAGTACTTCTGCCAAGGTTAGCTTTGACAACTGTGAAGTCATCAACCTCGACATCATTAGCACTTCTATTTTCTGGAGGTGTTGTAGTCTCGAGAATGATTTCTCTGTCCGCATTCTTCTCAATGCGAATCTGCTTCTTCAGCTGCTTGTCTGGTGCGTCTTGATAAACGCTTTTTAGCTCTGTTAAATCCAGCTGATATGAGGGCTTTCTTCTCTTCCATCCCAGAATGTTTTCAAGCCAGGATGAGCCATCCTCTCTTGGAAACTCGGTTCTCGCCTCATCAGCTCCTGATGAATCAATGCTTGCATCAAAGTTGTGAACCAGTAAATCTGGCTCTGAATCTATGTGAATAGGAGAAAGGATCAGTGAAGAGGGTGGAGATACATGATCTGAAGGTAACACTTCAACATGCGGCGTTGTTTCAACAGGAGCTTCCGGTTCAACTGGTGGATGTTCCTGTTGGACATGAGCTGGAGACTCGTCTTTTTTCCTCTTTAACTTTGCCATTTTTGTTCCCTCTGGGAGAACACTCATAGCTTTTACTCTTTGTTTTGGTTTGGAAGTGGAAGGTTCTGATGGTTGCACAACTGGCGGCTCTGCTACCGGAATATCATCCTTCCGCTTAGTCTTCAAGAATATCAAACTATTTTTAACCACTCGACTTGTTCTCTCCTTAATGGAAGTACTCTCTTTTACTGACCAATTAACTGGCGACAACGGTTGTTGCTCAATTTGGTCTCTGAAATACGTGGGAAGTAGAACTTCACCACTCTCTGTCAAACCCTCTATGTCTTCTGATAGGATATCAGACATTTGCTGAAGAGTGAACCTGCTGTAACTGCGTCCTCGCACTTCATACTCATCAGCACAATTGGCCCAGAAGTCTTCAACTGCAAACTTGTGTGTACAATTCTGACCAAGATGTGATGCATAAACACCACGGGGATCATATGAAGATCTCCTGTCAAAAACTTAAGACCATATCTGGATGATTCATTACCGATTGCCTTGGCATCTGCTCCAGATCTACATCTATAAATACTCATCCCAAGTGGAAAATTGAAGGCAGTCTTGCGTCTGCTACGCGAAAATGTATGCACTTGATAAGCTTGCCTCAAAAATTCCATAAATGCTATTTTGTCTGTAGGATATCGCGGCAACATGGTTGGCTCTCCTGAGAAGCCATATACTCTGATGTAGGAAAAAGTAGGAAATTGGATAAACCAATCAGCCCATTCTGCCATTGCTATTCTAGCCTCTACAGAAAACCGTATATGCAACTCCTTGTCCATGTCTCGTACTGCATGCATCAAGAATGCATCATTCACCTGCCTGTAGTGCCGTTCAGCTTGAGAGATCTCTAACTGCAGGAAATGGTGATACACATGCTGAGTACCCAAAGTTCCAACAACATTCAAACCTCTGAATTGACCCTGAAAAGCCATCAAATACACAAGGTATGATATCATATGGAATTCATGAGCCCTTTGAAAATTAATTATTTGTTGGTGGAGACAATCACTGATTAGTGCTGACCAAGAATTCGGTTTCGTCAACAATCTGGGACATGATGTAAAACATCCAAGGCTGAAATTTATTTGCATCTACTTGACCCGTGATACGACTTAGCAGAGTAATCATTATTGCATGCTCCTCCTTGAATTCTCCACGTCTAACGTTCTTTGGCATAACGTTCTGCTTTTCTTTCAACCACCTCTGACCAATCTTTTTTCTGTATTTTTCCTTATCATTGTTCCAAACCCTCTTGCATTCTTCAAGTGAAACAGTTAAGTTCTCTCTCCAAATAGGTATTGTAAAGCACTTTTCAATGTCGTTTGGCCTCAAGCTGCAAAGCACACGTCCATCACCCGACTGAATTTCTCTTGTGACCGAGTTGTAATGCATCACGCAAGCAATCACAAACTCGATACTTTGCACGATGATAGGAAAGGATGCCGCTGCAAGCAAACCAGAGTGTCCAAGATTCCTGATGGCATTATTTCCTGCATCCTCCAAGGAGTGTAAATTAATTACTGGAAGTACTTTATGCAAGTCTGTTTCACAAGTTTTCAGGTAATCATGAACCAATGCTATTTTATGTCTGATTTGTGTTGGAGAGTACTGCATACTGGAAGATTTGAAAATTGACTGTGAACACGCCTATGTTGGAAAAAGTATTAGACAGATGGCTGAAAATTGTTTGCTGATTTTTAGAAAAAGCAGAGTGTGAGCTAAAAAAGCTGGCACATGGGTTTTGTAGATAATTCTGTTTCTAAGCAACCCAGATTGTCAGATTTTGAAAAAGCGGAGATTTTCTTGAAAAAGCAAGAAAAAAGTAGTTTCCCAAAAAAAAGCACAACTCCTAATCTTCAAGAGGATGATAATTTGGATGGACCCATCTTGACAAAAACTGAAAGCTCTGGTCGGATTTCTAAAAAATGATCTCCTTGAAACAAGGACCCTGAAAAAGCAAGCCTTTCTTCTTCCTCAACCCGAATCTATGAAGAACACTGAAAAAGCACCTGGTTTGGGTCTTCGAATCTTCATTGAAAGAAAAATAAAATCTTTCCTCTGGATGCAACCTGCAAAAGAAAATGAAATAAAGAAGCCCAAAGCTTGTCTTTATAAATCTTTTGGTCGAAAAAGCAGCTTTACTTGTGTGAGAAGAAAACTTCATCCTCATCCAAGAAGAAAGCATCTTTTAAAGCATAAATCCAAGTGGATGTCTTCAAATAGGAAGAATCCCTATTTTGTAGGAGCCTATGGCTTCATGTGCAAGATGACAAAAAAATATCTTCTTTGATGATGTCATCGAATGCGCGAGTTGGAAGAAGTGTTAACAAAATTTTCTTCATTTTCGACACTTCAACACTTATTTTGACTCAAATATGGCCTGTCTCTGACTTTGACAAGGCGGGAAAATGTTGATCATGAACTGAAAAAGCTAACTGATCTTGACATTTGGAGCTTGATCAACTGAGATTCCATCCCCTGCCTCCGTTCGACGATCTGACATCGTTTGACCAAGTTTGACCTCCCCGAAACTGCCAACAGGCGAAGATTGGTAACAAGGCATGTCGAAAAACACTGAAAACACAAAAATATTCTAACACTGCTCAAGATGGGTGCCCCAAGCCTCCTGGGGCGCCCAGTTTCCCAACACTTAGCCATTTTTTTAGTTTTTTCAACTTTTTCTATTTCTTGGTTTGCGTGTGCGTTCCGGAGGCACAGGGCCCCTGTTTGGCTGTCGATTTCTATCAACTAGGATGAAAATGAGTCTGATGATCTGGCAAATATGCAAGCATGATGAAAATTGAGTTGATTGTACCTTCCGTTTGCCTCGAAAAATGTGCCAAACTGATCAACACTGAACCAGAGCGGGCTAACGGAAGGAGATTTGCGTTTTTCAAGAAAAACATGAAAAATAAACTAACACTGGTGAGGATGGGCGCCCCAAGCCTCCAGGGGCACCTGGTTTCTTAACACTTAGAAAAAATTTCAAAAATTTTCAATTTTGTACCTTTTCTCAATTTCTGTGCCGACGACTGTCGAGGTGGGATGGAGGGTGATCTGAGTAGTCTGAACATATCTGTGATGAAATTCTGGCTTTGACTGACTTTTGACCAAGTTTGACCAATCGGAAAGGAGCTGGCGGAAGCATTTTCGACGTTTCTCGAAAAACGTGAAAAAAAAAACTAACACAGGAGAGGATGGGTGCTCCAAGCCTCCTGGGGCACCCAGTTTCACCAGACTTAGCCATTTTTGTGATTTTCCAACTTTTCCATTCACCTTGGATCCATCTTGCATCGTTTTGCGTGCATCATTGAGTCGACGGCCGTTTTTCAGTTTTGCGTCGTTGAAACAGCGTTGGAAACTCGTCGAAGAATTCTGGCAGGTGAACTTTTCTGTGTTGATGACTTTCAAGCTCATGCTTCACCTTGTGAAAAAAAGCAAAAATGACCCAGTAGAGAAAACTTGGTCGTTTGAAGATTCCATCTGAACCATGCCGATCGTGGAGCAAAATCGACCAATGAGAATCGAGCGCGACACCTGATTTGGAGATTCTATTTTTAGAAAGTTTTGCCAACATCCATATCTCAAGAAACCCAGAAAACCTGAGTCGACGTCTATTTTTAGAAAATTCTAAAAATAGAAATTTCTATTTTTAGAAAATTCTAAAAATAGAAATTTCTATTTTTAGAAATTTTGCTTTTTTGACTTTTTGACGAAAAATTTTCTAGACTTGTTTCAAAATGCCTTAATGAAACAAAAAATTTGGTTGGGTACCACAGGAGTCAACTGTGTGAAGACATGCCTTAGTGCTAATTGAAGTAAGTAGCTCGGGAGATTGTTGAGGCCACCGCAGATCACCACACAATGGTATTTGGCCCTGCTAATTGAAATATAAGCTTATATAACTGGTTGGAATGTGTTGTCCAAGTCTCAAATGATTATGTTCACTGTAAGTATGTTGTTCATTGTTTTATATTAAGACTGTGTAAGCAAAGGTTGTTAAGGACACCAACATCAAAGTTTAAGTACTTGCGGCAGCATGAAATATTCTGAAATGATAAAAGAAGTGTACATGAGTGTTTTGCAAGTCATATAATATTCAGTGTATGGTCCGCATGATGTAATTTTGTCTACTCTGAAACTGCTTTAGGTCTGGAGCCAAATGCAAGGAAGGATAGGGGTTTGCGGTGTCGACTTGGTGTATGATGAAGATTTTTCCATGTGTTTGAGTATACGCCAACTTGGAAGAGTGTGCCAAGGTAAAATAGGACCTGATTATGTCTTGCTATGGAACCACATTAGATTTTTACTTACTGCATATGTTTGGGAGCCGACTGTTGGGGGGCCATTACACTTTTCATGTTACATGTTTCATCTTGGCTGACTAAGGAGAAAGACTTTGAAGCTTGTTGAGGATATAAATGAAAGATCAAAGTTGTTTAGTATGGTATGTATTGTGTATTATGTGATAGCAATTGATATTGTGTGAATAAACTCACTATAGAAGCATATCTCATGATGAAATGTGGAAAGGACTTGTATGATATTGTTGTGGAGGGAATTGTTAGTAATGTGATGATGGAGAAGAGTTTCTAAAGTTGTTTTGTTGTGGCGGATGTTGATATTGTAGTTGTGTAGACGTGAGATAGTTGTGTAGAGGCTGAAGTGATCAACATTCAATTTTTGTGAGAAGAATATTTGAATCAAATGAGTTTTGTGAAGAATAGTCGTGTAAATATTGTAAGAATTATAACTGTTCAGGGAGTTGCAGCTTCCTTTGGGTTGTAGCCCATAAATAATATTGTAATATTGTTTTCATTTGTGAGGCTAGATTTGGAATGTAGATCCAAGCAGCTTGCTCACCATGGTTTTTACCTTCTAGGGTTTTCCATGTAAATTCAATGTTATGGATGTGAGCTTTTGTGTTCTAGTGCTCTTCATGTTCTGAATGCTTATGGTAGTTTGAATGTTGTTAAATGAAAAGAATTTGAATGAGTACTGATTCACCCCCCTCTCAGTACTTATGTGTGTTCAACAATTGGTATCAGAGCTGAGTTCCTTGTATGCAGCCTAACAACTAAGGTAGATCTTGGTGTGGAACACATGGGAACTGAAGTATTATTTAATGGAAAGAATCCTTTGGAAGATTATATAGACATGACAACCTAGAATCTAGAAGACTGTGTAGTTGACTATGAAGGAGAACTCATTTCTGCCTTAGAAGATCTGGATGCAGTAAGAAGTGAAAATGAAGAATATAAGATCAATCTCATAAAATCAAAAGAAGTAATTACCAAGTTGAAAGTGCAAGTTGAAGAAGGCAAGAAGATTGTTGATGGTCTAAATGCCAAGCTTAATGAGAAATTAGTTGAATGGTTCAGACTTGAAGAAGAAAATGTCTCTTTAAGGGAAGAATTGAAGAAAGCAAAGGATCAGATAGACAAAGGTCTAAAACTGAAGGAAAACACCAATATCCTTGATGAGATAATCAGTAATCAAAGACATCTAAAGAATAAAGGTGACATTGGATTTGAGAAGAGCCATAGTCCTAAAATAGATATACCTGAAGACATGTTTGAAATGAAGAAGGAAGAGCCTTGCACTGAAGATTCTGATGAGCTGAAGATGAGAAGCAAAAGTTGAATGATGATGACTTCATACATGTCAACAATCAAAAGAAGAAAGATCCCAAGAGATCTCCTCCTAGACAAGCTACTAATCCCAGGTTCTCTCAATCCTTTTATGGTTACTATTATTATTGCAATAAGTTTGGTCATAAGGCTATTGATTCTAGAACTAAGGATTAAAAAATGATAAGGAAGAATTCATATGTGCCTCCAAAGCATGATGCTAGAATCTCTTATTCCTTTTATGGATATTGCTTTGCATGCAATAAGTTTGGTCACAGGTCTATTGAGTGTAGAACTAAAATAAGGATAAATGGTGTGATTCTAGAGTATAATGTTGTTTGCTACAAATGCAACAACTATGGGCATAAGGCAAGATTCTGCAAGAGTGGTTCTGAGAAACCACAGGTTCAACACAAGAAGATAGAGAAAATTGTGACTTAGCAAAAGAAGGAAATGACAAAGATATGGAGAAGGAAGACATAACAAAGTGATGAGAAGGAGGAATCTGTGTCTCTGCCTAGTGCAGAAGACTTCGTTGTTGATTATGATAAGGCATGGGGTCAGGGGGAGCTAATTAGTGCATATGTATTCTTTCCCCTTTGAATATTTGTGGCTTCTACTAATGGAAGCTATGCATACAGATGAGTTGGAATAAAATCAGCTAATGAAGTTGTTGATGAGGCAAGATAATTTCTTTCCCCCAAATTTTTGGAGCAAAATCACATGATGTGGAGGTTTGCGGAAGGTTTTCGAGTCTCTGTGTGTTCATAGAGCAATTAGGTAGTAGTTTACCTAAGCTGATAAAGGTACATTAAATGAGGAATGTTAGGGCAAATTGCAAAGTACTTATGCTTCTTTTGGACGATCAAAACTCATTCATGATCAAGCATTTACATCTGGAGCTGAGCAGAGAAGAAGTCTTTCAAAGAACTTGGCCAATTTGAAGAGAATTAAGCTGAAGGTGAAACCTTAGGGATTGAACAAAGATGTATTTATCAAAACTGCTATTTCTTAAAACCCTGGTTGCTAAATTCAAAGAAATTTGTGATGACGACTCCGAAACTAGTTGATGTTACTAAAAAACCTAGACGGAAGTATAAGAAATACCCTTTCAAAGCAATGGAGGTAGAGAGGAAAGGAGTATTTCCAAATATTATGGCATATGTTGTTTATACAGAAGATGTTAGGTTTTACATTCTCTCTAAGATGGATGAGATCAATCATGTAAAGTTTGAAGAGCTTAGAGGTCAACTTCTCGAAGATGATGTTGTCTATAAACCTAAATTTGCCAATGTAGGGGCCAAGCACATAGACACATGGAAGGATTATCCTAATTTTTGTGATGAGCACGAGTGGGCGAGATACATATTGAGTAGAATTCAAGATGAATTCATGTATTTGAATAAGCCCTACCGGATTACTAAATATGCAATCAAGGCAATTACTGGGTTGTGTTCCACCGAATCTGTACAAGTGATGAAATCAATTAAGAATGAGAAGGTTACTGAACTGACTGGAGCAAAATTTGACACGAGGACTCTAACTGTGAATGACATAATTGATCCGAGTGTCTGTTATTCTACAATGTGAATTATATATAAAATTTACTTCACAAATAGAGAGGGATCCACCACTGGTACTGCCATTCACACTGCCTACCAGATGGTTAAGGAAGGTAAAGACTTTTACCTCTATGAGGTCATGAGAGAACAACTCTTGGAGAACCTAAGGAGAATAAAGGAAACTGGATACAATTTCAGGTATGGCACCTTAATTATTTGTCTTGCATTCTATTTTTTGAATGAGCTACCTGGTTTTAGTGGAAAGGTCTGGCAACAACATATCCCTGTTGTTGCTCAAATTAAGAGTCACATAAGAGGGTTTAGTGATCCAAATCACTATAAAACAATGAAATGGGGTTTCTTCAAAACCCTTCAAACCAACATGCATTCTAGAGAAAGAGTTCCTTACAATTCTATATAGTAATATAAGGAGAAGATCACATTTTTAGTTGACAAGGATTATACCTATATGAAGGTAGTTGAACCTAGAACTGCATGGATCCCTAAACTTCCATATGAGGTGTTCGAAGAAGAAATAAAGGTCTATGTTGACATGTTGCTCAACAAACCCAAAGACACCATTGTTGAGAGGTTTGGAACCTATGACGAGATTATGAACAAGATGTATAAGAAAAATGTAAAGGAACAATCTGAGAAGAATAAGGGTGAGTTGCATAAGAAGTGGGGAATTTCATCTAAAACTACATCAGAAGCCCCTGCGGAGGAAACACATCATGCATCTATTATTCTACCAGCTACACAAGGTTTAAGAAGGACTAGTAGAGCCACTTCTGCTACTATAAATGCACCACAGTCCTCCGAGTTAGCACAAACAAAGTCCATTGGAAGAAGGATAGCTTCTAAAATACTAGCACAAAAGAAAACTAGAGAAAAGAAGCATGCAAGACCCAAAACAAAGCCAAAAGAAAGAAGTTTAAGGTAGAAGAGATTAAAGAGAAAGAAGAAGAAGGAGAAGAGGAAACTTCTAGAAGCTAAAAATAAAGGGGAAGAAATCTAAGAAAAATTCTCTGATGACTTGTATAGAAGGCCCTCTTGAATTAGAAGTTGTATTCAATGGAATTGAACAACATGGGTTATTAAAGCACACAACTGATTTGTATCCAGATGTTCCTCCTGAGGACCAAAGCACCATTGTAAAGGCTATACTAATTGCTGATCACTTCATCCTCTGCACAACTATATCACCTCTGTACAACTACAATATCAACATCTATCACAACAAAACAACTTAAAAAACTCTTCTCCATCATCACATTACTAACAATTCCCTCTGCAACAATATCATACTAGTCCTTTCCACATTTGATCATGAGATCTGCTTCTACAGTGAGTTTATTCGCATAATATAAATTTCTATCACATACTACACAATACATACCATACTCCACAACTTTGATCTTTCATTTATATCCTCTGCAAGCTTCAAAATCTTTCTCCTTGGTCGGCCAAGATGAAAGATGTAACATGAAAAGTGTAATGGCCACAACAATCAGCTCCCAAACATATACAGTAAGTAAAAATCCAATGTGGTTCAATAGCAAGACATAATTAGGTCCTATTTTACCTTGGCACACTCTTCCAAGCTAGCGCATACTCAAACACATGGAAAAATCTTCATCATACACCAAGTCGTCTCCACAAACCCTTATCCTTCCTTGCATTTGGCTCTAGACCTAAAGAGGTACTGGAGGAGACAAAATAACATCATGCAGACCATACATTGAATATTATATGACTTGCAAAACACTCCTGTACACTTCTTTTATCATTTCAGAATATTTCATGATGGTGCAAGTACTTGAACTTTGATGCTGGTGTCCTTAACAACCTCTACTTACACAGTATTAAGATAAAACAACGAACAACATACTTGCGGTGAACGTAATCATTTAAGACTTGAACAACACATACCAAATAGTCATATAAGCTTATATTTCAATCAGCAGGGCCAAATACCATTGTGCGGTGATCTGTGGTAGCCTCAACAATCTCCCTCTGCTTACTTCAATTAGCACTAAGGCATGTCTTCACACAACTGACTCTGGAGAAGCAACTGGGTACATATTATCACTTGAATCTTGAAACATGCATACCTGATACTCATATCTACCTGTCTTCCATTGTAAAGGTTGTAGTTATGTACATGCTTAAATACAATTTACCCATGATTGATGTCATTGAAAAGGTGCCAGAAAGCCTAGCTCAGGCTCTAAGGTAAAAAAGGGAAGAAGCCATTAAAATGAATGATGAGTTGAGGCAACAAACTCTTGAAAAGGTCAGGTCTTCTGTCTCAAGAGGAAAAGTATAAAATGGCTCAAATGCAAGCTCAGGAGTTAAGGGCAAAGTAGAGAGTGGACACTCTTATGATCATGAAGGTGACAAAGAGAAAATTCAGAAGGAGACCAAGGATGTGACAAAGAAAATCTTGGATAAGTTAAAAGGAACTAAGAATGTGGAGAAACCACAAGTTTCTCCACCACATAACACTGCTTCTCCACCTCACATGACAACATCTCCTTCGCACAACACTGAACATCGAGTTCCTCAAGAGGAGAAAGAAGGGAAAGCAACACAAGATCAAGAACAAGTTACACATGGAGAAGAAAATATTTCTCTGGATCATAATGTTGTGCATGATGGTCACCCTTGGTGAATATAAAACAATAGGGAAATCCTTAACAACAAGAGGGGCAAACAAATGTTGATACATGGGAGAACTCAGAAAAGGATTAAGATACATCTTCCTCCTCCTCTTCGATTGATTCTATTAAGGAGTTCCTAGCCCAGCAAATGCAAATCCAACCGATGGTCACTCTACAATTGTTACAATTGCCAGTCTTAGATGGACAAGTTAACTTGTCCAATATATCTCCACTTCACAAATTGCAACTGGAAGATATACTTCAGTCCTCAGCCAGAAAAGAAATTTTGCAACAAATTGAAGGTGTTGAGCTATTACAAGAAGCAATCAAGTTAATACAAGAGGAATTGTCTGAGGCAAAGAGAGATCCCACCTTGCCTCCTACTCAACGGATGAAACTCATGTTGGAGTCTTTCAAGGCTCATTCATCTTATCTAGAGAAGCAAGCTGAGAAGAAGATAATAGAGTAGGTAAATAGTAAAAGGTTGATTGATGCATCTACTAGATGTGCAAAGGTACATAATATTTTGCAAGAAAATATGAAAAATATTCATAAATGTATTGAGGATGCCAAGATTTTGTATCAATTTTTTCTAAACTAGCGAACAACTACAAAGAGCATAAAAGATCAAGATGACTCTATTGAGTCACAGTTAACTCAAGTGGCCAAAATATATGATCCTCTAAAGGATAAAGATGGAACTATTAGAGTCCAAATTGAAATCCTTCATACTCAGCTAATCAGCTCTTGGACCAAAGAGAGCAAATCAAAGGAGAAACATGTCAGCTAAGGAAAGTAGTGAGTATGAGGTTAGCAGTCTTGACTGGTATCTTGACTGAAGCAGAGAATGTGGCTCAGAAAGTAAAAGTGCCAACCACTTCGGAAGAGGCATAAGAATTGTATATTTAGTTTGAACGTCAATCACACATTTTGTCTTCTGCAAAGAAGAACTAGGACTCAACTCTTGCTTAGTTGAAGGTGATTTACAAAAATGTTCTACCTTCCAAGTAAATACAAAATTTTATGAAGGTAAGACAAATTTTGATGATTTTGTATATATGTGGAGAATAAGTTAGGAGTAATAAGTTCCAGGCACTCTATATATATCATCTATGTATATCTTACGGAAAATGAGGAACCGGATTTTGCTTACATCAATTTTGAAGAGATAGATGCTACTCCTTAGGGGGAGCAGAGTGATAAGGAATATTTAGACATGGGGAGATTATATGTTTTTGTTGGAATAGAGGAAGACCAATAGCCCTTTGCTATTAATGTCAAAGCTAGAGAAATGTGTACATATCTGGTTAAGTGTTTCCATCAATGACAAAGGGGGAGATTGTTGCAATAGGTGTTGTCATTGATGTCAATAGTGGTATGGAGTGCTGCAATGTAAGTGATGTCACCAGATATGTCAAAGGGAGATAGTAATAGTATGGTGATCAGTGAGGATAGTAGAGTAAGTGACTAGAAATATTGTGAGGAAGAAAGCAAAGGGATGTGCATATGCAGTGTTGGTCAAAGAAGCAAACAAAGGAAGTTGATCAGAAGAGTTGTGAAGTATATGAGATGGATCAGTATCATCTATACATGGTCATACCTTATCTTTTGAAGTTCATATGTAAGTTCATGCTAAGTGTATGCTCTCAATATCTTTGGTATGTTGGTAATGAATGTCATGGATGCTTTGTTGGGTGGATTATGTTTGGATGATATGTGACTTAGCACTGAATAAAGAATGTTGCAATAGTTTGAAGAATTTTGGCTAAGTAAAGTCCAAGTCAGGAAAGGTGTTATAGGCTCATAAGACAATACCGCATTCTGCTGCATTTGAAGATATGGATCTATGGATTAAACAGTTAGCCAGTTGTCGCACTCATGTACCTATGTTTCAAGTTTGAGGTCATAAAGTTTATCGCAAGGTGTTTTGGAGACAGAAGAATGAAGATATTAAAGAAACAAGGTTAGTACAGTCACATAGTGATAGGAGAATGCTCTGCACTTCTCCATAGATGAAGATATGATGTTGCGATTTGGAAGACAGGTAGATATGAGTATTAGGTATGCATATTTCAAGATTCAAGTGATAATATGTACCATAGTTGCTTCTCCAGAGTCAGCTGTGTGAAGACATGCCTTAGTGCTAATTGAAGTAAGCAGAGGGAGATTGTTGAGGCTACCACAGATCACCGCACAATGGTATTTGGCCCTGTTGATTGAAATATAAGCTTATATGACTAGTTGATATGTGTTGTTCAAGTCTCAAATGATTACGTTCACCGCGAGTATGTTGTTCATTGTTTTATCTTAATATTGTGTAAGTAGAGGTTGTTAAGGACACCGGCATTAGAGTTCAAGTACTTGCACCACCATGAAATATTCTGAAATGATAAAAGAAGTGTACAGGAGTGTTTTATAAGTCATATAATATTCAGTGTATGGTCCGCATGATGTAATTTTGTCTCCTCCAGTACCACTTTAGGTCTGGAGCCAAATGCAAGGAAGGATAAGGGTTTGCGGAGCTGACTTGGTGTATGACGAATATTTTCCATGTGTTTCAGTATGCGCTAGCTTGGAAGAGTGTGCCAAGGTAAAATAGGACCTGATTATATCTTGCTATTGAACCGCATTGGATTTTTACCTACTGTATATGTTTGGGAGCTGACTGTTGTGACCATTACACTTTTCATGTTACACCTTTCATCTTGGCCAACCAAGGAGAAAGATTTTGAAGCTTGCAGAGGATATCAATGAAAGATCAAAGTTATGGAGTATGGTATGTATTGTATATTATGTGATAGAAATTGATATTATGCGAATAAACTCATTGTAGAAGTAGATCTCATGATCAAATGTGGAAGGGACTAGTATGATATTGTTGCGGAGGGAATTGTTAGTAATGTGATGATGGAGAAGATTTTTGAAGTTGTTTTATTGTGGAAGATGTTGATATTGTAGTTGTACAGAGGTGATATAGTTGTGTAGAGGATGAAGTGATCGGCAGTCAATTTTTGTGAGAAGAACATTTGAATCATATGAGTTTTGTGAAGAATAGTTCTGTAAAGATTGTAAGAATTGTAACTGTTCAGGGAGTTGCAGCTTCCTTTGGGTTGTAGCCCATAAATAAAATTGTAATCTTATTTTTATTTGTGAGTCTGGATTTGGACAGTAGATCCAAGCAACTTGCTTACTGTGGTTTTTCCCTTCTAGGGTTTTCCACATAAATCTAGTGTTATGGATGTATGCTTATGTGTTCTAGTGTTTTTCATGTTTTAAATGCTTATGGTAGTTTGAATGTTGTTAAAAGAAAATAATTTGAATGAGTACTGATTCACCCCCCTCTCAGTACTTATGTGTGTTCAACAGAAAGATGATATGATGTGGATGGGGGATATAATGGATTTCCCTTGTCAAGGGTAGCATAAGGATGACCATAGGATATGCAATTAGGTGCAGAGGTGTAGCTTGTGCTAGCTAATACATGGTCAAAGGGTGCTTGCATGTTTATGGATGGGTGAGAGTGATTTATGGCAAGCTTACTTGCAATGATTTCATCAAGGATTTTGAGTTTAGCTTGTTTAACAACATCATCATTAAAAGGATATGAAGCCATGATTAGATTTGAATTTGGGATGTTGTGATGTAGGATAACTTGATGAAATTTGATTTTTATTTTGGATTAGAGGGGACTTTTAATTGATTTGGATTAATTGGGATTGATGATTTTGGATTAATTTGGGATTTGGATTGATCAAGGTCAATGATATATGACACTTAATCCTAGGATGGACTTGATTTGATTTGATTAGTCAAGGTCAACGATATATGACACTTGACCGAATTTGGATTGATTGGGGTTGATTTTGAATTAGGCCAAGGGCCCTTTGATGTTTGGATTGGATGATTTTGGATTAGGCCAAAGGCCCTTGGGTAATGATTTGGATGATGTTTTGGAGGAAGATGATTATGGATTGGATGAAATTGGATGGATTATGGTAGGATTTGGAGAGGGTTGAATGAGGTCATGTCCTTAACCAAATTTTGATTTACAAGTAATGGTTTTTGGATTAAGGATTGGGATGGGATTTTGATTAAGGATGCTTAGTAGAATAATAGATAATGGTGTTGAACACCCAGAATACTAAGAGGGTGGGGTGAATTAGTATTCTCTTAAACCAATCACTTATTAATCCATTAATCCATTTTCCCGTTCAACATCATTAAAGTAAAATAAACATAGAATAAATAGTCACAAAACATAACACATAGACACTAGGATTTTTACGTGGAAAACCCAAAATTGGAAAAACCATGGTGAGTGTTAGCTCACAATATATTATGTAGTAACAATATCGAATTACAAGAGGCTCACTGCCTTAGGGCTCACTACCCTTAAGGACTCATTGCCCAAAGAAAGATGCTCACTGCCATAATGAAAGAAAAGAAGGATGGCTCATTGCCAAGATGAACTGCTAAAATTGCATCTGCAAATGCATGGATATAGTTTCAATGAGACTCAAAAAATTGATTCAAAACTCTTCATCCTGCTCTACTCTGTCACACTATTGTACTTTTATAATATCTCTCTTCTTCTGCACTTGTCACCCTTACACAATCACAAGACTTCTCATGTTGCACACCCACACATTCATATTTGCACTTACTTCTTCATATTTGCAACACACACTCTCATCTACACATCTTCACATCCCCTGCTCAACACATGAATTCATTACATTTTTTTATACCTATCATCAACCTTGGAACACACATCAAGGTCGGCAATACAATATAAAACCTGTGGAACAATCTCCAAGGTCGGCAAACATACATAATTCAAATTAGTTGTGAAGCAAATGAATTAAGGAAGAACACTTCATGGCTTAGTTTAGACCCAAATACATCTTCACACGCCTCAACATGCTTCTACAATCCACGCAACACATCTGCAAAGAGTGTTAGCATCCAAGTCGGTCTAACTTGTGCAAACACCAAGAATACTTAGACTCACCCTTCCAAGAGCTCAATCTTTACTTGTGAATAAAGCACAAGCCTTTATCATGATCTGGAGACATCCATGAACAACAAGAAATCACCCAAGAGCCAACAAATCCATCTACAACAGATCTCACTTGAAGACAACAAATATCACTTGAAGACAAATCACAGACTGCTCACAACAAACACTGTCCAATTCTTCTAAACAATAACTTGCTTTTCGAAGCACCAAATCACAAATTCTTTGGACTGGAGATAGATAAGGACCTTATAAACATATATCCAAAACTGTAAGACCAAAAACCAAACTGCGGAGAAATATGGAGCAAAATACTTTCTCTCTGTCACACTGCAAATGTTGCCAGGCATAGTCTTCAAACTGGTGAATATAACTTTTACTGCACAATGATCTGGACCATCAAATTATGGATTTAGTATCTTCAAACACTTCTTTAAATCCTATCCAAATCTTATACTCTGGTCTTCAACAAAAAATAAATGCGAAGCAAAACTCAGACAATATTTAGTAAGCCAGAATACATCTTTACAACTCTGTCTTTAGTACGAACCAGGTTTTCTCAAAAGCAGTTGGATACTCAATATCAAGAACATACTCAATATTGTGCACTTATAAAACACAATACAAAGGAACTAACTCATCACAATCAAGTAACAAAACAAGAGCACAGTTGACACTAATGACAACACAAACATGTTGACATCAATGACAACACTGGTTAGCACATACTTGCAACAAATGGGTGATTGGTTTGAGTTGGGGGATGATTGGATTAGATTAGGATTGAGATGAAAGGGGATTAAGTGGATTATGATGTGGATTTTGGGTGAATTTGATAGAGCTCAAATGAAGGGATTGGATTAAGCTCAGGTGATGGGAATGATTAGGATGATAATGATTGGGAAATGGATGAGGTGGATAGAGGGATAGATGATTATGATAAGATGGTTAGGATAATGGATTGGATTAGATATGGAATAGAGTTGGGATTATGTGGATAAGGGATTTGGATTAAGAGGATGAGGAAGTGATTAGGATTGAATTAGGATGGAGAATTAGATTAGGGAAATAGATTATGATGTGGATTAGGAGGAAAATGGATGACAGTTTAAGCTCAATAATGGGATTAGGATTAGGAGTGGTTAATGGATGAGATTATAAGGGATGGGAGATAATTCGATTAAGATAATGATAGGAATAGATGATTGGATTATGATAAGTGGATGAAGTGATTTGGCGATTAAGAAAATGGATTATGATTAAGATGGGATTAGGATGGTGATGAAGAATTGGATTAAGGTAAAAGTGATATGATTAGGATAATGGAAAATGGATTAAGATATGGATTTAGGGATGATTAGAGAAAATGAATGATGGATAAATGATTGGGTTGAAAGGTGATTGGAATGATAGGATGGGATTAAGCTCAAAGATGGGGATTACTTAAGCTTAAATGATGGGATTAGATTAAGCTCAAATGATGGGATTTAGATTAAGCTCAAGTGATGGGATTAGATTAAGATAATAATGATGAAATTTGATAATTGGATGAGTGATTAGGAGGTAATGGATTGTGATTATGTGGATTCATAAGGAATTGGATTAGGATGATGTGGATTAAGAGGAAAATAGATTATTTGGACTTGGATTAGGAAAATGGATGATTTGGATGAATTTGGATGGGTGATTAAGAGAAATTAAGGATGGCTAGGGACTTGACCTTAGGCAACTTTGCAATAAAATAAACACACATACATGCACAATTCTTGCAAAGGATTTGGATTGAGGGGATTCATGGGTTTCAACGATGACTACATGCCAAACACATCAACAACCTAG
Organism: Cunninghamia lanceolata; assembly: GCA_027924645.1. Taxonomy (NCBI): domain Eukaryota; kingdom Viridiplantae; phylum Streptophyta; class Pinopsida; order Cupressales; family Cupressaceae; genus Cunninghamia; species Cunninghamia lanceolata. The sequence goes on from BSBN01000807.1 coordinate 191,086, forward strand.
ATTTAGTAAGATAGGAGTGTATAGATCATAAGCCCACCTTGCTGCCTTTATTTAGGCGTAATGTGCAAGTCCCATGAGGAGGAAACTAACTGCTTTTGATCACCCAGGATTGCTCTATGGTGCAAGGGGAGAGCATACACGGCATGCACACCAGTTTCTAGAGGGCATTTGCACTTGGCGATAGATTCAATGTGGCTTGTGCGGTGAGTAACTTCCCAAGCCTAAGTGGTATCCAATGCATTACAATCTCATACAGCTAAAAGGTCTTAAACTAGGATGTATGTGCTTCTAAGGGATATCCTCGATACACTCAAGGTGTTTGAGGCCTAAGTTCGTGAGATGAGGAGTATGTCTAATGGTAAACCACTCTCCTCCTTCACTTTACAAGGTATAAAGTTATTTCAAGCTTTTCCCAAACGACAAATGTCCCTCAATGGAAGAGTTTTTTATTCTCTTCTAAATTTATATACCCCACCAGAACACGAGGGTTGAGGTCGTCCCCTTGGTGATGAAATCCAAGGCAGCCCCCTAGAGGAAAGAATCCAAGGTGTTTTTTATCACCTAAGATCGCATGAAGCACAAGGGGAGAACATACACACCAAGGGCCTTGGGATTACAATGAAACAAAGAGAGTGAGAGAAGGTTTTTGATGCCCAAGATCACCCGAAGGTGTGAGGGGAGAGCACACACCTTCTAACACCCTAAGACAAAGAAAACAAGTTAATTCCCCTCTACACTAATTTAGTGCCTAAAATAGTGATAAAAAATGATGCTTTGAATTGTGGGGTTGCAACCACAAATGCTTAGTAGTCTTATGATGATTTGATCTTTGACCAATGATGTGCTACAAACAAGTTTGTTAGATTGAAGTGATAAAATCTAAAAAAACCAAATGTTATGTGGAATGCTACAACAGATTAGATAAGGTATTTAGATTCCTTGTGAAATTTTAAGCCATTTAAAAAAATAGTCAAATTTCATTAATTTTTGTAAAAGTTATGGGAATTTGAAGTTTCAGGTGTTATTTCACAGGCAAAAATGCTAAACCAACAAACATAGGCACTAAAGGAAGATACACAGGCACTAAAGGAGGTGCCCTAGGCTCTAAATGAAGTCCTAGGTGCTAAAGTGAGCAACACAAGTGCTAATCTAGGTGCAGGCACTGACAAAGGGCTCACAGGCGCTGACAAAGAGGTCACAGGAACCGCCAGAGATGTAGGATGCAAGAAAGATAGATCTGGGTGCTAATGCAGGCAAAGGCACTAATCCCTAGGGTATGAGCACTAATCCCTAGGATATGGGCACTAATCCCAAGGTCATGGGTGCTGAAACAGTCTAGGGAACCTAAAAGTGATAAAATGCTAACATGGGTGCTAAGACCTAAGGCATGGGCGCTAAAGCATGATATATGTGCTAAAAGGTCTCATATAGGTGCTAAAACATAGGGAAAATATACCTGATTGTAGGGGCACTGAACCTGTATACATGTGTTGATCTGGGGGTGCAGGCGCTGATTCAGGGGTGTAGGCACTGATACGACACAAAGAGGATGGGGGACCTATAAATTGATGAAAAACCTACAAAACAAAGGGTTAGATCTGCAAAACAAGTTGTTAGGGAGTGTTAGGAAGGCATTCAAGTGAATTAGATCATGTTAGATGTGAAATGCAAGTCATGAAATCATGAAATGAAACAAAAACATCTAGGCGCTAATCCCTAAGGTATAGGTGACAAACCATGAAAACCTTGCAAAAATAGAGCATTAGAAAATACAAGCACCATGGGATGAGGTGGAGGCACTAACAGAAGGCTTGTGGGCACTGATCCACAGTCGTAAGCATGACTATAACTTGCACAACAACACTTGCTAAGAAAACTCACAAAATGGTTAGATTAGAAAGGTGGGGGTCCCACCGAGCGTGTTAGAAATGTGCACATAAGAAAATGAGAGTAAAATAGAACAAACTAAACCAATATTATCCTATTCTACTCATAATCCAATGCAACCTCAAGATAGAGCAAAAGGAATGCAAAACAATGAAGTTAAACAATTAACTACATGCAAACCTTGATATTTGGATGTGCTCCTTGATGGTGTTGATGTGTATGGCTCCTCAAATGGGCAACATGACCTTTCTTCTCATGGAGTCTTGGAGTGGAAATGGTAGCATTATGTTGCATGAAGAAGTTGTGTGTTTTGTGAAGGGGTGAGCTCCAATTTATAGATTTTTGAAGACTCAATTAGATGGTTGGGATTGAATTGAAAGATCAAGGGTGGAGGATTGTTGAGAGCTCTGAAGCAAGGAGAACTTGACAAGTTTCATGATAGGATTGGATGAGATGAGATGTCCTTGGATCAAGGAGGAATGGATGGTCAAGATTAGGCTTTGGGAAGATAGATGGATGAGATTGTCTTGGTAGATGGGAGCTATGGGTTGGATTTGATTGGAATTTTAAATTGGGAAGCATGGGTACATGCTTCAATTTAAAATTGGAGGAAAAATGGATGAGGTGGCTTAGATTTGAATTTTAAATTGGGAGCATGGGTACATGCCCAATTTAAAATAGAGGAATAGTGGATGGAGGACAAAAGGACCCTTGTACATTTGTCCTTGACCATGCCTTTTGTAAGATGACCATGTGGACATGTACATGAGGCCCATACCTTTGTACATTTGGGGGAATGGAGATGATTTGACTAGGATTAGATTAGGGTTTAGTTTGTACAAGTGGGGGATTAGGTTAGTTAATTAGGTTTTAGGTGACCTAATCAAAAGTGTAGAAAATAGGAATTAAATAAATGCAAATATTTATTTAATTCATGGGATGGGATAAGGGGTTATTAGATAAATCAAATTTATCTAATGTTTGGACTATGGAGAAAGGGGATAAATGATTAATAAATAATTTTGGATAGGGCTAAGTATTGATGCAGGAACCAATACAGGTATAGATGAATAGTGAATAGTACATGAATAGTGATTTTAACAATAAAATATTGTAAAGTCACGAATTGAAGGGGAATTGGTTAATTAATTATCTAAACATGTGTTTATTCAGTTAATGTAGAAGAAACAATGATTTAGAGACATTTAGGTATGTTTAGAGGCATTTGGGGATGAATTAAGGATGAATAGGGATGAATAGGTATGAATTAGGGATAAATAGGTATGAATTAGGGATGTTTAGAGATGGTATGCAGAGTGACCAAATTTAGGTGTCTACAATAATCTCACTTCATAACTTTTGTGTAAAAAATAACTATGAATAGTTCAAGTTATCCTTCATCCAAATAAAAAATATTTCATAAATAAAACAAATTATAATTGTATTTACGTAAGAGTTATTTGATTTTACGTTAGAACTATTTTATTTACTACAAACATACATGGACACAACTTTTAATTTTATTTAAGAACTATTTTAATATCTATTTAAACTACTAAATAGATTCATGAACACATAAATAGGCAAGTAGATAGATAAGGAGAGACATTACACTATTTATTTTAACATTTACTCAAGAATTTTTTTAAAATTTTTAAAGATTATCTACTTTAACCAGGGATTTTTTTAGTGGCAAATAGTTTATATTTTCAAATTGCGATTTGGTGAATACATTGCAACTGGCGGGGGTCCAATTTACCCAAATTTTTCAAATTTTTGGTCAAATGCATTTCAATTCGCCAGCAATTTATTTATGAGGCATTTATAATTATTATTTTCGCCACAGTATTCTATGCAGTTCAAATGGTGATTCGCCTAAAATTTCAGAGGCATGTTTTAATTCGCCTACATATTCGCCAATAGAATTAAACTGTTCACTATATATGAGGACTGATTTCGCCATTACTATATTAAATTCCTACTTATATTATGGAATAAGGGTTCGTATTTTATTTATATTCATTGATTTTTGTTTTAATCTAACGGTTGTAATACAATTCTGTGGGTCATTTAAGCATGTGCCTTTTTAAAGGCATGCTAAGCCCGGAATTACTTAAAGGGCCCAAAAGTAATTCCAGGCTCAGCATGCCTTTAAAAAGGCACATGCTTAAATGACCCATGAAATTGTATTACAACCGTTAGATTAAAACGAAAATGAATGGATATAAATAAAATACGAGCCCTCCTAATCCCACGGCCCAAAAGCAATTCTAGGCTCAGTATGCCTTTAAAAAGGCACATGCTTAAATGAGCCCAAAATTGCTTTTGGGCCCCTTGAACCCGTTGGTGGTTGCCACCCTCGAGCCCCTACTTTAGAATTATAAAAAATAAAAGAATATATGGGGGGACTGTGCCAATCCACTATGTAAAATTTTAAAGGAAGTATTCACCATTGTAATTAATTTTTTTATCTATCATTCACTACGATTCACCAAGATTTTTTTAAAATTTCTAATAATGTGCATAGATTCGCCAAGAAAATTAATATTTTTTTCATAAAAAAGGAAAGATTCGCCAGGAAAATTATGGCACTTAGCTAGGATTCGCTAGGATTTTATAGGTTTTTTTTGGGTGGGGTTCCTTAAAGTTATCCCTGACTTTAACTTTTATTTAAGAATTTTTTTATTTTTCAATAGTAATAAAACAAATGACACAACACATGCAAATAATTATAAAATAGTTAAATGAAAAATAATTCAATATATTTTATTCTACTTATTAATTATTATTAATTTTTGTTAGCTTTTTATTTGATTTTTCTCATTTAATAAAACATCACTAATGTTATGTCTATTATTAAATTACATCATTAATATTATGTTTATTATTAAATATTAATATTTGATGTGTAAATGGCTATCAAATTTAAGTTAAGGATTTTTTATGAACACGGTCACAACATTAGACTCCATGCCATGCTGCTATTGTAGAATGCCTCTCAGCGTAACTAGGTTATTCTTATGCATTTATTAGCATGCCAGATGATGTGTTTTTACATGGAAGTTGGAAAATCATTTTATCCTAGTTCTTTTCCATCTCAACAATTTAAAGGGTCGAAACTCGCTTTCTAAATCTATTCTTCACCACCCTACTTCATATACACAGGTCCCAAGACACTTCCACACATATAGATCTAAACTCTAAACTTTTAAATTATAATCATCTCAAATTGGGGCCATGTTTCCATCCTTTACTAGTTGTTATGAGCCAACTAAAGTGTGAATTGTATAAAGTTGCATGCTAGGCTAATGTATTTAACTACTAATTCTAATCATCTTATTAATCTAGGAACTATCTAGGAATCTATTGAGCACATCTAGAAATTAATTGTAAAAGGACAAGAAGTGTTATATCACCATTGTATCATTCTCCTAAGAACATATTGCTTGACTCCTTTTTTTCAATCCTTGTTCATTATTGTTGAAGCATCTCGCTTAGGGGCTTGACCAAAGGAGAAAAAATCCTTGCCTAGAAATTTCTTAAATGGTGTTTATAGAGATCATTTTTCTAGACACAAGTGTAGTAGATTGACATGAGCCTTCTTTAGTCATTAAAATTATGCCAGTTCATTTTCACATAGGAAGTTAAGATTTATACATCAGTTTCACTTGTATAGGCATGGAATTCACTTCTTCACATATGAATATTAAGTGACCTTGAAGCTAAGGGTCAATATAAAAGTATAATAATAAGGTTGTTGTCTAACAAGTCTAGATTTATTAGAACATTGGTGAATTATTTTTTTCCATCTGTGACATTCATTTCTTCATCAAATTGAGAGATAATTATCTTTTATTTATTTAATTTAATTTTTGCATTTATTATAGTATTGATTACATTATTGGTTACTAATCCTAGCTCTTAATTATAGGCATTTATTATTGTTTAAATATTTGCCTTAACTAAATTGTAGTGAAAGCATTTATTTTCATTAAATAAAAATGTGAACCTAACATTCTTACATGACTAGGGGTTTAACCTTAAGGTTCATCCTTCTTTTATTAGGGTTTTAAGATGTGAATTTTTACTACATTCACTTTATATTAGATTTGATTAGGGGTTTAATGCATCATTATTTAGCATCATTGATACATCTTTGTTAGGGTTTCAACTTGTATTGCTTTCTCTTCCTTTGATCCTTCCCACCCACCCTTGGCTTGCACTTCATTAATACATTTCACATCATGGATTCACCTATACCTTTATCTCTATCATATATGCATGCATACCTTACTAATTTTGATATATTTTCACATTTTTTACATCAAATTCATCCATCCTTGATACTCTTATGCCTTTCTATGTGTTTTCTATGCATGAATTATTCCTCATATTTATTCTTTTGTCTCCTTCATAGAGTTGATTAATGTATTTCCTTCCTTCTTGGATACACTCACTTTATTTTTATATGAGCCTCATCTTATCTCTCCTCTTCCTATGACTAGTGATAGTGATGTGTATTAGCATGATGATGTGCTCCCTTTGAGTATATTTCCTTCTCATGCTTTATTTAATGTTGATGATATCCCTTATATGATAGATATGGATGAGGTAGCCCTACCCTCTATTTTTACATCTTGATGCAGTCACGGCTAGGAGGGTCCACAAAGTGAATAGTCCAGACCGTGCAGTAAGAGTAAACACAACGGAAACAACTCAAAGATAGGATGCAAATGCAGATTTAGTCATTCAGTATATCATATAGTCAAAATACAAACATGATGGCAACATGTGGCTTAAAATTTGGGCTCACAGACCTGACTCCTCAGTTACAATATATGTACAAGATATGATTTTGAAGCGCCTTACAAAAGAATTCAAACTATCAAATTATCTCTATGCGATTCACTATCAACGAATACTTTCCTATGCATCTATTACATGATTATATATCATCTCTAGATCACAAGATTCCTCAGCATCAGCCAAGGATGGCTACAAACTCCAATGAAAGAGATGCAAGGTCTGAAATGAAACTACGGCAGAATGCGGACCAAAATATTGAAATTGCTACTGACTGAACTGACTAAACTAAACTGGAAAATGAAAAGAAAACAAACTAAAATGCAAATGTTTTTTTTGGTTGATGCAAGATTGCTCTTGAACCATGGATGCTCCTACATCAAACATCTGGGGTTGTTGAAGAAGTGAGTCCCTCACTTTGCTGGGGCTAGAGGAAAACCAAGATGGTCCACCTCAGCTTGAGAAATCCAAGATGAGTCTTCTTCCAATTTGCCTCTCCACTTCACAAGATATTCTTTGTATTGTCTTCCTCTGGTGTTGCATCCAACTCTGTTGTCTAAGATGTCCTCAATTTGCTCCAGTGCTTGTTGTGGTAACTGCTTCTTCAAGTCTTCTTCAATGCTATCACTGAATTCTACTTCATGATACTAATTTAGATCTACAATGTTGAAAATAGGTGATATACCCAATGTCTCTAGTGAATCCACTTCATATGCATTTCTTGAGTCAAATTTCCTGAGTATCCTACATGGTACAAACTTCTTCATCTTCAACTTGTTATATGTCCAAACTAGAAATCTCTCTTTTCTCAGATATACCATCACTTCATCTCCCATTGAAAACTCTTTGTGTCTTTTCTTCTCATCTACTTGCTCCTTATACTTATTTTTTATCTCCTCCAAATGCTTCTTAACCTGATTATGCGCTGTCTCCATGTGTCCTACAAATTCTTTTGCCTCTGCACTCCTTTTGTCTTCCATGCCGATATCTCTCAACTCTGCTACTCCTCTAGGGTTAGTTCTTGTCATAATCTCAAATGGTGTTCTTTCGGTACTCCTATTCACTGAATTATTGTATGCAAACTCTACTTATGATAGAATAAAATCCCAATTTCCTGCCTTTTCTCCAACCAAACATCTCAACAAGTTTCCCAAACTCTTATTTACTACCACTGTCTGTCCATCAATCTGTGGATGAAATGTTGAACTAAATTTCAAGTCTGTCTTCATCTTCTTCCAATGTGTCTTCCAAAAGTATCCAAGAAATCTTGTATCTTTGTCTGAAATTATGCTCTTAGGTAATCCATGCAATCTCACAATCTCTTTGAAAAATAGGTCAGCTAAATGAATTGCATTAGTTGTCTTCTTACAAGGTATGAAATGTGCCATCTTTGAAAATTTGTCCACCACTGCAAATATTGAATCATGTCCTCTCTGTGTCTTCAACAATCCCATTATGAAATCCATGCTTATGTCTTCCCAAGGTCTCTCTAGTACTGTCAAAGATTTGTACAATCCAGTATTTTGACTACTCCCTTTTGCAACTTGACATACTCTGTAACTCTGCACAAATTTCCTTACATCCTTATATATCTGAGGCCAAAAGTAATTTTCACTTACCAAAGCCACTGTCTATCAATGCCAAAATGTCCTGCCAATCCACCACTGTGTTTCTCCTTTATCATATTATCTCTCATTGAACTCCTAGGTATGCATAACTGATTTCCTTTGAACAACATATCCTCCTGAATGAAATAGTCCAACCACTTATTCCTATATGTCACAAAAGGCTCCTTACATGCTTTCCAAGGTTATGCAAAATCAAGATCTTCCTCATACAAGTTCTTCAATTCCTCAAATCCTAACACTTCAACTCTCATCTCTATCAGTAAGTTCCTTCTCCTACTCAATGCATCTGCAACTTTGTTTGATTTTCCACTCCTATGCTTCAATACAAAAGTATAACTCTGCATGAACTCTACCCATCTCATATGTCTCTGATTCAACTTGCCTTAACTGTTCAAATACTGCAAAGCTTGATGATCTATATACAACACAAACTCCTTAGGCAACAAGTAATGTCTCTGTTTCTTCTAGGCTTGAATTATGGCATAGAACTCCTGATCATAAACTGAATATCTTTGCCTTGCATCATTCAACTTCTCACTGAAATATGCTACAGGTCTACCTTCTTGACTTAACACTACTCCTATTACATTTCCACTTACATCACAATCTACTTGAAATACCTTATTAAAATCTGATAATGCCAACACAGGTTGCTCTGTCACTTTCTACTTCAACAATTCAAAACGTCTATCTGCTCCTGATGTCCACTTAAAGTCTTTTCTATCACCTCTCATTGTCTCTATCATAGGGTTACATACTAAACTAAAATTTATGATGAACTTTTGGTAGAAACTAGCTAATCCATGAAATAATCTGACTTCTCCAATGCTCTATGGTGTAGGCCACTCAACAATTGCTCTCACTTTCTCAAGGTCCATCTTCAATCCTTCCACAGAAATCACAAATCCCAAATATACCAATTCTTCCTTCATGAAACTACACTTCTTGATGTTTATTAGAAATTTCTCTTCTCTCAGCCTCTGCGATACTTGTCTCAGGTGCCACAAATGTTCTTCTCGTGTCTTACTAAAAATCATAATATCATCCAAATATACAATAACAAACTTACCCAAGAATTTCTTCAAGACTTCATTCATCAATCTTATGAAAGTACTTGGTGCATTTGTCAATCCAAAAGGCATCACTAACCACTCATACAATCCTTCATTTTTCTTAAAAGTAATCTTCCATTCATTTCCTTCTCTAGTTTTTATATGATGATATCCACTCTTCAATTCTGTCTTTGTAAAATATTTTGCTCCACTCAAACAATCCATAATATCATCCATCCTAGGTATAGGGAATCTATACTTAATTGTGATCGTGTTGATTGCTCTAGAGTTTGTACACCTTCTCTATTCTCCATCCTTCTTCAGTGCTAATACTACAGGTACTGCACAAGGGCTCAAACTTTCTCTGATCAAACCTTTCCTCAACAACTCATGTATCTGTCTATTTAATTCTTCATTTTTTTCCAGTGTCATTCTGTGTGCTTCTTTGTTAGGCAAACTAGCTCCGGGTATAAGATCCATGTGATGACTGATACTTCTGATTGGTGGCAATCCTTTAGGTACATTATCTAATATGATGTCTTCATACTCTGTCAGCAACTCAGTTATCTCCTCCAGTTGTGATTCTTCAGTCTTTAGATTTTTAGGCTTCTTAGGGATCAAAGCATAACACAAATTCTCATGTCTCAAACCATCCAAAAATTTTATTCCATCTACCAAACAGATTCTAGCATTCCCACATATTTCACTCTTAGGATCATCTTCCAAAGGAATCAAAGTAATTCTCTTTCCATTTGATGTTATCGTATATGTATTCTTTCTCCCATCATGTATAGCCTTCCTATCATACTGCCATGGTCTACCCAACAAAATATGACATACATCCATAGGCATAATATCACATAATACTTCATCATGATAAGATCCAATATGAAATTTCACCAAACATTGTTCACTGACCAGTACCTTATGATCATCCTGAATCCATGCTATCTGATATGGCTTAGGGTGTTTCAATCTCTCCAAGTTCAGCTTAGTCACTATCTCCTCTGAAACTAAATTATCTGAACTACCACTATCAATTATAACTTTACAACATTTACCTCCTAATTTGCATCTGGTTCTGAACTAACTTTTCCTCTGCGGTGGTTCCTCATTTGTCTCTACTTGAAATAGTGCTCTCCTCATGACAAACTATGATTCTCCTTTCTCAGGTTTACCAACTGAACTAGGTGATCCAAAAGGTTCTTCTTCCACATAGGCTACCCTTCCACTGTTCTTTATCTTCTTGCTTGTACTCCCTTGATTACATTCAAATGCTCTATGTCCTTCATCTCCACACTTAAAATAAGTTCCCCTGAATGTTCTCCTATCAGTTCCTCTTCCATCTCTTATGTATCCTTCACTCTGGTAGGAACCAGGGTTTCCTCTGCGGTAGAAAGTTTTGTCATCTCTCTGATATGCATTATTATCTCTGTCCTCCTTCTTGAATGTGTTATCTTATCAGTTCAGCTCTACATATGATTTCTCTCCTCTAAAAAATGTTCTACCTCTCTAAAATCTACCTCCTCTACCTCTCTATTTTTGTTCGTGCTTCTTGTTCAACTTTTCTTCAACTTTCAGGGTGAATTGATATGCTTATTCCAATGTTGTCATCCTCACTAGACTTAATTCTTCTTGAATGTTCAATCTCAGTCCATTGATGTATCTAGCCACTTTTTCCTTGCTTGCTTCACTATGTCCTATCCTTATGATCATCTTATGAAATTCTTCAGTGTACTTCTTCATAGATTTCTCCTTTTGTCTTAGGTTTTGCAATCTCTTCAACAATTCCAACTCATAGTCAGCAAGTATAAACTGATTCTTCAATTTTGTCACCATTATGTCCCACTTTGTAATCTTCTCTTTTCATCTTTTGTTTCTATCCAACTGAACTTCTTTCCACCAAATAGCAGCATGTCCTTTCAGCTGTCTTTGTGAATTTCACCTTCTCTGGATCTTCAATTTCTTCATACTCAAAGTATTCTTCTAGGTCATTTATCCAATCAATCATCTCCTTGGGATTCAAATTGCTAGTATAATTCGGTACATCAACTCTAGGTCTTTTCCTAATCTTTGAAATAGCTCGCAACATCTTCACTTGATTCGATTCTTCTTATTCTTCTTCACCTAAGGTTTTTCCATCAATGGATTGAAATTCTTCATCATCATCACTTTCAACATTAGGTCGAGGTGTCAATCCTCTTCGCCTGTCTTCTTCAACAACATCCAAGCAAACTCGCATTGTTTTCATCATTTCCATCATCTCATCCATTCTTCAAGCCATAGTACCAATAGCAGGTATTCTCCTCGGTGGTATCTCTTCCTCGGATCCAGTGTAACTGCCTCAAATTTGGCAATCAAGCTACAAGATGACAACTGCCTCACAATCGGTGATCGGTTGACAACACAAGTAGTCTGCCTTAGATTCGGCAATCTATTTACAACAATATCTTATGGAATTCCTTTTCCAATTTCACTTACTTCACTCCCAAAGGATTTGAACCTCGCTCTGATACCACTTGGTGCAGTCATAGCTAGGAGGGTCCACAAAGTGAACAGTCCAGACCATGCAGCAAGAGTAAACACAATGGAAACAACTCAAAGATAGGATGCAAATGCAAATTCAATCATTCAGTATATCTTAGATTCAAAATACAAATAGGCTGACACCATGCAACTTACAATTTGGGCTCACAGGTCTGACTCCTCAGTTACAGTATATGTGCAAGATATGATTTTGAAGCACCTTACAAAAGAATTAAAACTATCAAACTATCTCTATGTGATTCACTATCAACGACTACTTTCCTATGCATCTAATATATTATTATATATCATCTCTAGATCATAAGGTTCCTCCGCATCAGCCAAGGATGGTTACAAACTCCAATGAAAGAGATGTAACATGTGTACACGGATAGGTCAGACCTAAACAAATGGGAACCCTTCGCAAGTGAACAGAATAGCGTGCAAATCCCAGGGAAGGTCGGCCACGATCCAAAGTTCCTTGAATGATGTTTTATTTAGCTTCGCAAGTCGTGAAATGCTTCGCAAGTCTTCTCCTTTAGCTGATTGTTTGAGACTATCAGGGTGCTCTGCTTTGAGAAAAAATTGCTCTTCTGATAGTGATATATTTCTGAAAACTAATCCAAATGATCTGAATTTTGGATATGATGTGTATGAAGGTGTCTAGATGCTAAGTCTAGCTCTGTAAGGTCTGAAATAAAACTGTGGCAGAATGCAGACCAAAATACTGAAACTACTAGTAACTGAACAGACTGAACTGAACTGGAAAATGAAAAGAAAACAAACTAAAATACAAATGTTTTTTTTTGGTTGATGCAAGATTGCTCTTGAACTAGGGATGCTCCTGCATCACATCTATTGTTGATATAGATTATGATGTGTTTTTGTCTACACTTTTTTATTCATGATGATATGTTGTGTGACTATCATTATTTAACATCTCATATTAGTTCTATGGATACTCAAGCTAGTATTTCACCTAGTGATATGATTCATGATGATATAATGTATCATGATGTTAATTTGTTAGCTTCTAATGTGTGTATATGGAAAATCGATCTATTCTAAACTAAATAAAACCAAAGAACCCAATAACATAAAGGAAACGAATCTAAATAAAAGCCATGACAAATAATCAATGCAATAAAGACTTTTACCGAAATTTGTGTTGTTTCCTTTGGATTGAATGTAGAATTGCTCAATGAAATTGCAAAGCCATAGCTGCAACAAGCAAGTGTAGTGCTCAAGAGATCAATGTCAAAAGATCGTGAAGTTGTGCCAAGATCAATGTTAAGAGATCGTAAAGTGGCTCAAGAAGATCTATGTCAAAAGATCGTAAAGTGGCTCAAGAAGATCAATGTCAAAAGATCGTAAAGTGGCTCAAGAAGATCGTAAAGGCGCTCAATCGAATCGTTGTATGTTCAAAGCGCTGTCAAGTATGCCTGAGAATAAAATCGAAGAGAGAGAGAGTAAATGAAGGAGATGAGGGGGGTTTATATAGATTTCAAGGAAAATCGATCAACGGTCCAGATAATTCAGAAGAATCAACGGAGGAGATAAGTTGAGGAATGTGCAACGAATGAGAAGAAGACATGTGTCTTGCTTGCTTTTGCATGAGAGGAGTTATCAAGAATAGAAGAATGAGTTAACTGAAGAGATAAATCAATTAAAAGAGTAAAGCAATCAGTTAAGTGATTTAAAACAAGAAGAAGGGATTTGCATGAGAAAAGAAGATATTTTGCTTTATTAAATATAGAAATATTTAATTGATGAGCAAAAAAGCTTGAGTTATTTTAGAGATAACTTAAATTAGAAGAAAAAGCAATTTAAATAAATAATTGATTTATTTAAATTTAGAGAAGATATTTTGGAAGAAACAATTAAATAATTGGATTTATTTAATTTAGAAGATTTGAAAAACAAATTAAATAAATAAATTTATTTAATTGTTGTGCATGATTTTGGAAGAACAGAAGATTATAAATAAAATATTTGATTTTATTTATTTTTAGAGGATTAAGATAATTTAAATAAATTTGATTTGATTTATTTAAATTTAGAAGAACAATTGATTTAATTAAATAATGTAAATTATTTAATTGTAGATAAGATAGAATTGTGATGAATTAATTAAATAATGGGATATATTTAATTAATGTGGCTGTGAATTTTGGAAGGAGGATAATGATCAAATTAAATAATTAAGAGTATTTAATTGTGGAAGAATATAGAGGAATTTAATTTAATTAATTAAATAAAGAGGATTTATTTAATTAATGTTGAATTTAGGAGATTTAGAAGAATTTGATGATTAATTAATTAAATAATTAGATTATTTAATTAATGTGTGAAATGCAGGTGATTAGACAGATAACAGAATGCAAGTGATTTGACGACACGGTCATTTTAGGGTGTCTACATTTTGCCCCTCTTTGATGCGATGTAGCTTGCAGCGTTGCGTCAAAGAAAATCGATTGTTGAAGATGTGATACAATGTGTTTTGTTTTTTATGCCCCAGTGTAGGTAGTTGCCCCAACGTAGCTGGCGTAGGGTGCCCCCTCGAGAGGAAAGACATGGAAGCGACAGAAGAACTGTGTTGACGCTCGACTAGAAGATTTGTTGGAGACAGACGAGGTTGGGTTGATGATAGATAGAAGAAAGGAGATAGGAGAGAACATAAGAGAAAGACTGTTGATTGATCTTTGCTGGAAAACTATATAAGGCCATGGAAAAATGGATGGTGTAAATGGATGAGCTTGTTGCAATGGTTTCACATTTGTTTATAAAGAGCAATCCTTAGTTTGATGTAGCACGTGGATATTTTGCCACCAAGGTATAAAAGACCAAGGTGCAGTAATATCCGAGTGCATGGACGTTGACTCTGCAAGCAAGCGGTTTGAAATTAGATCCATTAGACATAATATAACCTTGTTGGAACATGCGAATAAGCCATAGTCTTGAACATAAAATAAACTTCAATACATGTAAATGCAAGAAGAATTATTAATATGTAAGATGCTAGGGCGTAACACACACAAGATACATAGAATGCTAAGAAAGATACTAAAGATCATTCCTCAAACACGGCACACAGAAAGCAATGACTATGCCCCCAATCCATACTGCATCGCAACATACCAAGATTATAGATAAATCAAGGTAGTCTTGAATAGGTATTGGAAAAGGAACAAAAGATAAACCATAACACAAATTGACTGACTTACAAAGTAAACATACAGCCAACATATTCTCTTGCCAAAGAGGTTGCTCAGGATAGATTGGATAGGAAAGATAACAGCCTTATCGTAGGAACTCTGTGTCCGTTAAAGGGGGCTATCTACCTAAAAAGACAATGTCTCACTTGCAGGAAATGCCACATGTTGCAGGAGACGCGTGTGTTGGTCTCAACAATGGAACACTTCGAAGAAGACAAGCTTGTGGATCTAGGGCTTGGTTAAGCGGTACTTAGCTGATGTTGGCAATAGGTATGCAGGACAGTAGATGACTCTGGAAGTAGGCCTCATTGCTTCAAGTTTGTTAAGGACTATTGCTTTGAAAGGATGCGCTAGCTTGCTGCTTGAGTTAGTCAAGTCGAGGCGAATGGATTTTGACAAACGGAAGACTAGAAGGATGGAATGCTAATGGATTGAAATGGGTGGAGAATGGTGGATCGTGTGTGCCTGAGTACTGGATACATCCTTCGTATTCCAGACTACCTACATACCCTGTATCCACGGGATCAAGGCACACTTACGATGGAAGATGAACGTGATAAATATGTAGTTCTGGATAGAGTGATGAATGGGTCAAGGTGAAAGGGGGAGATCTTATGTACCTGAGTACTGGAAACTTCCTTCGTATTCCAGACTGCCTACATACCCATATCCATGGGATCAAGGTACCTTAAGATTGAAAAGATGATATGTAGTTCTGGATAGTGTGATGATGTGGGAAGAAGAGCGGAGAAGAGGTGATCTTATGTACCTGAGTACTGGAAACGTCCTTCGTATTCCAGACTGCCTACATACCCATATCCATGGGATCAAGGTACCTTAAGATTGAAAAGCTAATATGTAGTTCTGGGGGAGGTGATGATGTAGAACAAGTGTTGAGAAGATAACAGCCTTATCGTAGGAGCGAAGTGTCCGTTAAAGGGTGTTACCTGTGGAAATGAGACAAGATTGAAGTATGCGCTGTGAACCACAAACAAGGAACCAATCCTAGACCGACACTAAGGAAAGAGTTTCCCCCATTCTGGTAGAGGAAACTGTAGGGGTGACCGCCGAAGAAGACACAGAAAGACTTGACCTAGGATCAGACAGTGTTAACTGTAGACATAGATCAAGCCGTGGGATGACGATGATGGACATTGACAAATTTCCAAGCTATACTAGATAGGGAGATGGAAATGCAAACAAAGTCAATGGTTTTATTACGGATGGATGGATGAAGCAGGTTGCGAACTGGACAAGGAGTGGACAGGACTCGATAGACGATGGATGCTGACTCTACGCATAGTGCCTGTTTGCCAGGTTTTCACTATGGTACTTATCCAAGGCGCCTGTTTGCCAGGTTTTCACCAGAGGATGGATGTTTTTTTGTATTTTTGTATTTTTGTATTTTTTTTATTTTTTTTATTTTTTTTGATTTTTTTTATTTTTTTATTTTTTTGATTTTTTGATTTTTTGTGGGAATACTCTGAGGATCAGGCGTAGAACTTCTTGAGATGGACACTGTTAAGTGGCTCATCTAGAGGAATGCCGTCAGGTGTAGCTAAAGTATAAGCTCCCGATCCATATGCTGCTGTCACAATGAAGGGACCTAACCAGTTAGGCTCAAACTTGCCCTTCTTCTCTCGATCTGCTTGATTTCTCTGATTCTCCTTTAGTACAAGATCACCAACTTGAAACCGTCTTTCTTTGATCTTTTTGTTATAATTATGCCGGAGGCGGTTTTGATAGACATGGAGATGATTAAGTGCGGCAAGACGCCTCTCATCTAGTAGTTCAAGCTCAGCTAATCTGGAAGTGCGATACTCATCTCCACCGATCAGGTCTTGCATGAATACTCTGAGTGATGGGATCTCGACCTCTATAGGTAGGATGGCTTCAGAGCCAAAGACCAAGGCATATGGTGTGGCACCAGTTGGTGTTCTGATACTAGTGCGGTAGGCCCATAGGGCGGGATTGAGTTGCAAGTGCTAATCACGACCAGCTTCATTGACTGTTTTCTTGAGGATTTTGAGAATGGTTTTATTGGAAGCCTCAGCTTGGCCGTTACTCTGCGGATAGTAGGGAGTTGAAAAGCGATGTTGGATATTGTATTGTATGCATAAGGCACGGACATCTTGGTTCTTGAATGGTCTCCCATTATCAGTGACAATGGCTTGGGGAATACCATACCGGCATATGAGGTAGTTTAGGATAAACTTGGCTATTTGTTTACCGGTGATATAGGTCATAGGAATGGCTTCCACCCACTTCGTGAAATACTCAGTAGCGGTAATGATAAACTTGTGGCCATTGGAGGAGGAAGGGTGGATTTGTCCTACGAGGTCGAGACCCCATTGAGAAAAAGGCCATGGAGTTGTCACAGGTTGTAACTCATGAGCGGGTGCGTGAATCAAATCTCCATGTTGCTGACATTGTAGACACTTCTTAGCAAACTGTGCAGCATCCTGCTCTATTGTAGGCCAGTAATAACCTGTTCTGAGTATCTTCTTAGCAAGATTAGGACCGGTAGAATGTGCGCCACAGACACCTTCGTGTATGTCTCGTAAGGTAACTTCGGCTTCTTCCGCGTTAAGACATCGTAAGAGGATACCATCGAGACTCCGGCGATATAGTGTATCACCCAGAATGATGTAACGAGAGGATCGACGGATAAAGGTTTTGCGTTGGGTGGATGATAGGTCAGGGGGAAAGGTATTGTTCTTGAGGTATTCATAGATATCTTCGTACCATGGGGAATTGGGACCAACAAGTTCGCAGATGATTTCAGTAACAGGAACATCGACGGCTGGTATCAACAATTGCTCAATCAAGAATTCACATTTCTGTGTATTTGCAGGCATATCAATTAGTGACCCTACAGAAGCCATAGAATCCGCAGCTTTATTATGTTCTCTTGGAATTTGCTCAAATGTGATGCTAGAAAAATGTGGTTTGTAGGCATCCACTAGTTGTTTGTAGGGGACCAACTTTTCATCCTTTGTTTGGTATTCATCTGTGACTTGGCGGATGACTAGCTGTGAGTCTCCATATACTTGTAATTCTGTGATGTCCCATTGAACTGCTGTATTGAGACCTATGAGGAGTGCTTCATACTCGGCTAT
This sequence comes from Cunninghamia lanceolata, assembly GCA_027924645.1. Classification (NCBI taxonomy): domain Eukaryota; kingdom Viridiplantae; phylum Streptophyta; class Pinopsida; order Cupressales; family Cupressaceae; genus Cunninghamia; species Cunninghamia lanceolata. The sequence continues at coordinate 209,316 of BSBN01000807.1, forward strand.
GTTGTTGGTGCAAGGGAATGCTAGCCGATATGACTTTGGAATGTAGTCATTCTGAGGTGTAACAAATAAGATGCCGGCTCCTGATCCATGCTGTGTGTAAGAACCGTCAAAGTACAACTTCCACATTATGGAGTTGGAAAGAGTGAAGAGATTCTCATCAGGAAAGTCTGCGACCATAGGATGTGTATCTTTCATAGGTGCTTCTGCTAGTTGATCCGTGAGGGCTTGTCCTTTGATTGCTTTGCGATCTGTGTACTCAATATCAAATTCACTAAGGATCATAACCCATTTAGCCAGTCTGCTTGTGAGAGCTGCTTTTGCTAATAGATATTTCAAGGGATCAATCTTGGCTATCAGATTTGTGTGTTGGTTCAACATGTAATGCCGCAACTTTTGGGAGGCAAACACTACTGCTAAACAAGCCCTTTCCATTGGTGAATAATTGAGCTCATATCCCACCAAGGTTCTACTGATATAGTAAATTGCGTGCTCTCTGCCTGAGTCATCATTTTGTGCTAGTAGGGCCCCTAGGGCCGAATTTGTAGTGGAGATGTACAATATCAAAGGTTTGTCCGCCACTGGTGGAACCAATACAGGAGGTGTAGCTAGATACTCCTTAAGTTGATCAAACGCTGCCTGACACTTGTTGTCCCATCGAAACGAGACATCCTTTCAGAGCAAGTTCTGAAAGGGTTGACATTTATCTGCTAGCTGTGATATGAAACGCCTGATGGACTGTAACCTTCCTTGGAGGCTCCTTAATGCTTTAAGGTTCTTTGGTGGAGGCATCTCCACTATAGCCTTTACTTTTGCTGGATCTACTTCGATGCCCCTACGAGATACTATGTATCCCAACAGCTTCCCTGATGTGACACCGAAGACACACTTCTTAGGATTAAGTCTTACTTGGTATTTTTCAAGCCTGTCGAAGATCTGTCCTAGGACCTGTATATGTTCTGCTCTAGAAGATTTAGCCAATATATCATCCACATAGTCTTCCATGATGTGATGAAATAGATCGTGGAAGATCACTGTCATAGCTCGCTGATAGGTTGCTCCTGCATTCTTCAGACCAAACGGCATAACACACCAACAGTAATTGCCCCAAGGACATGTAAAGGTTGTTTTGTGTTGGTCTTCTTCAGCTATCCTTATCTGATTATAACCCGAGAATCCGTCCATGAGAGAAAGCATCTCGTGACCTGCTGTCAAGTCCACTATAATGTCAATGTTTGGTAGTGGAAAGTCATCTTTAGGACATGCCTTATTGAGATCTCTGAAATCATTACACATGCGGATGCGCCCATTAGGTTTAGACACAGGTACAATGTTTGAGAACCAATCTGAATAGTCGATAGGTCGTATGAACTTTGCGTCTAATAGCTTTTGTACCTCCACCTTCACTAAGAGAGCTATCTGTGGGTGCATTTTTCTCAATTTCTGCTTGACTGGTTTCACCTTGGGATCAACTGTGAGATAATGAACTACCAGCTTAGGGTCGAGCCCTGGCATATCCGCATAGGTCCATGCAAAGTTGATGGTTCGTTGCAAGAAGAAGTTGTTAAGGTTTCTGTGCTCTGTATCAGATAATGATGCTGCTAGAAATGTTGTCTTTGGATTCTGTTCTGTACCTAGGTTGATCTCTGTAGAATCTTCCACTAGTAGAGTTGATTTCTCTTGGTACTTAGATGGTAAGGGAAGGTCAAATCCTCCATCCTCCGGTGCCACAGTTGGGTTTTCACCTTTGGATACGTCCTTTATTTTTACTATTTTATGATTGGGAGGTGCCATAGTGTGGTTTTCACCTAGAGATCTTTCTTTATTTGCACTTTTGCGACTAGAGGATTTGGCATTCTCACCAAAATAAGCCGTGGGCTCAAGTTCCATTACAAAACCTGCCTTGTGATCGCCAAGAGGGATACCTTCCCGAAGTCCCATGAACTCAGCTAAAGCTTCGTCATTCTGAAATACATCTATAACGGGGGCCCCTTGTTGGTCCCAATCGATAAGTTCAGGGTAGACAAGCATGACATTCTGGGTGCTGGTGTTGGAAGTTAAGGATACGGAGGATAGTGTAAAAATGGAGGATTCTGCGAATAGATTGGTTATGTGGAGGGAAGAGTCATCGATGATATCCTCTGTAGATGTCGAATCGGCGAGAAACTTGTCAGCTACCTCGTCGAGGATATACTCGATGTCCGAGGTGCGTGGTACCTTCTTACCAAATCCTAATCCTTTCCTGTCTAGCTTCTTTGTTACCACCATGGGCTCCATAGTGCCTTGATTCTGTTTCCCAAGGCCACCTTTGCCTTTATAGCCCATGTTTTTCACTATCCTTAAGCCATTGCCATACTGCTTGACTGGTATCGTGACTGGTTCTTTCTCCTTGTAGAGCCAAGAAGAGATGTCCTCAATAGTTTCCTCTTCCAATAACCGTCCATGTTGGAATTGGGTTAGGAATGGTGGGGGAGGAATATTTGCTTTTTTGGTAACTTTAGCAATGGGTGGTTTGCCGTAAGATTTTGGAGATAAAGGCATCTGCCCTACACAACAAGATTCAGAGATATCATAAGTGCCAAAGCCTATATCCCGAAAGCGAGCTGTGATTTTGGGGAGGGGTGTAGGTTCACTTGTAGAGGCTTGCGCGAGAGTTTCAGGGTCAACATAGAGAGGGGATTTAAGGGCTTTGTCATTTTTAGGCACTTGGTTGCAATTCTTATAGCTTCCTTGCAAGACACGGCAAAATTCAAAAGGATTAGGGTCTCCTGGGATGGTGATCTCCGTACCATTGTATGTGAACTTTAGGGACTGATGGTACGTGGAGGGAACAGCTTTCATTGCATGGATCCATGGGCGGCCAAGAATAATGTTGTAAGGCAGCTCAATATCAAGAACTTGACACCTGGTTTCAAGCATGACAGGGCCCAGTTGTATAGGCAAGTGAATAACACCTTCTGAACGGCGTTCTGTATCATCATACCCCTTGATTGTAATACTATGCGCAGTGTTGACGTGATCCTCAGAGTATCCCAATTGCTTTAGTAACTTTAAAGAACAGATGTTGAGACCAGCACCACCATCTATGAGGATGCGTTTGATTTTGCGCTTATGTATGAGAACTTCAATATGCAGGGCGTCATTGTGACATGGATCATGGGAGGGAAGGTCTTTCTCCGAGAAGACCACATTGTAAGGCGAAGCAATATTACCCACTATAGCTTGGAAATCTGCGACTGCTATGTTGTTAGGAACGGAGGACTCTTGGAGGGCTTTTTCTAGCACTACTCTATGTGCAGGTGATGACCGTAGAAGGTCCAAAATAGAGATCTGTGCTGGTGTTCTCCCTAGATGTTCGACAAGATTATAATCAGACTGAACTGGTAGCCTAGGTGTAGGTGTACGAATGGTAACATGACCTCGACGAGTAGTAACAGCACAATCTGTAGATTTGCCTTTGATGGTGAGGGTAGAAACTCGACTCTCTTCAAAACGACCTACAATGGAATCGAAGGACGTGGAAGCGTGATTGATACCTTTACCTCTATCCTGAGGAGGAGGTGGACCATGATGAGGGAATGGTTCCTTGTACATATCGAGATCCTTGTTCGTGTGTTGCGCTGGTGATTCATTCTCAAAAGTGATTTGATTACCGTCGATGAGGTTTTGGATGAGGTGCTTAAGCTTCATGCAAGATGCAGTTCGATGACCTTTGCTCCTATGGAACTCACAATACTCATTGTCTCTGTAACGTGCAGTTTTGTAGATAGGTTCTCCATAAGGAGGAGCATCAGGTAAGGTTATGAGCCTTTTCTGCAAAGCTTGCTGTAAGACTGATTCGATGGGCACTCCCAAAGGAGTAAATTGACGTCGCGGAGGGTAATCTTGTTGGGGCCGCTCTTGTTGTCTTTGCTGTTGGTTGGGATAAGGCTGCCTTTGTTGCTGCTGTTGTTAAGGTGGAGCTTGACTTGGTTTGGAGAGTTGCAGTGGTGTTTGCAACGTTTGGACATGCTTAGCCTCGACCACTCCATCATTGACCACGTTTTTGTTCTTGTTCCAATACTTGGGTTTATCATTCGACTGTTGATGCGAATTGCTATCTTTCGTCTCCTTAAAGATTTTGACCACACCCTTAGCGATGAGGGCCTTCTCAATGTTGATACCCTTGTATGTGATTTCATCGAAGGTTGTAGCACTAAGGATTTGCAAATGGAAACCTAACTCTTGGTTGAGGTTCTGCACAAAGATGCTAACAAGCTGTTTCTCTGGAATCTTGAAAGGGAATTTACTAGCCATTTGTCTCCATCGTTGGAGGAAAGAAATGAAAGTTTCACTATTTTTCTGTTTATTGTTGCATAGGTCCGTCATGGAAATCTCATGCTCTGCGTTGTAAGAAAAATGGGTGGCAAACTTTTCTGCTAGTTCATTGAAAGACTTGATACCCGTAGGTAAGTGTGAGAACCATTCTATTGCTTGACCTCCAAGACTGCGAGGAAAAAGACGCATAAGATATGTGTCGTTGTGAGAGACCTCGAAGCAAGCAAGATAGAATTCCCTTAGATGATCTTTTGGGTCACCTTTTCCTTTGTACTTATCGAACTTTGGAATAGTGAAATTTTGAGGAAAAGGGATCATTGGTAATGACCGATCAAAAGGATAAGGACACACTTCCTCTAAGGAGAAGGTCTTTTTGGTGTGGCCAAACGTAAGATCAGATAGCTGTTGTTGCACCTCCATAATCTTTAGTTCCATAGTCGTGGGAGGGGTTGGTAACATCTCCTGTTGTCCAACAAGCGGTTGGTGTTGCCCATATGGAAGATTATAATGTAAGCCATGCGCACTGGTATTGTAAGGGTCGTAAGATTGATTGGGATTGTATGGATTGTACGATTGGTTCAAATTGGGTTGGAATTGGAGGCCTTGATTAGGCAGAGGTGGAGGTGGCGCTAGGTAAGAATGTTGGCTTTGCGATGGTTGAAGGAACGTATTGGGGGGAGGAAAGCTAAAGTGCGTTTGATTAGGTTGTGATGGTGGCACATAGCTTTGGGAAACCTGATGTTGGGAATGTTGAGAGTGGCTAGGCAATGTATGAAAGAAATTGAGCGTGGATGAACGTTGTGGAGGAGGAACATAGGTAGAAGTGATTTGCGACGGTGGGGGTTGATTGAAGATGAGAGTAGAAGAATGTTGTGGTGGAGGAACATAGGTAGAAGTGATTTGTGACGGTTGGGGTTGCTTGAGGATGAGAGTAGAAGAATGTTGTGGTTGGGGCTGCGTGACTCCAATTGGTTGAGAGACATGCAGGTGTGATGATATAGGAGGTGGCATATGTGGAGACCCTTGTTGCATGGCTACATACGTGTTCCCCAGATTGTAATTAGGTGGGAAACCTACGCGTGATGGGGTAACCAAGATTCCGCTTGCGCTTGGGATGGACACTTTAGGAGGTGGTTGCACATTGGATCGAGCTAAGGTGGCTTGCTTAGCTAACTCTGCTTGACGTTGGAGAGTTTCTTGTTGGTTTTGATAGATTTCCATAGGAGTCAACAGTGGTGATACGGGCCTCTCCTCTGTTGGATTTTGAAAGAGGGGATTCCTATACTGTGAGCTTTGAGTAGGTAAGGGCGTAGTGACCGTGGACATGGTTTGCACCGCTTGCATGGTTTCTTGGGTGTTGTTGCTCTCCTTGAGAGTGGACACATCAAAATCTAGAGGTAACTTGGCACCTTGCTTTGCAAGCAAGCGAAAGAAATGATCCTGGTTCTCACTAAGGATTTTATCAAAGGCAGCTATAGCTCTAGGATCTTGTATAAATTCATCAAGATCTTGCCCATCTTCTTGAGAGGATTGACCTATTTCAAAGTGTCGCTCTTCTTGAGATGGGGTTTGATCTACGATATAACCTTGTGGGACAAAATCTGGAGGCAAGCCTGTGGTATACTGCGGTGCATTTATCAAAGGGGTTCTATCCTCATGAGGATTGCTTAGTTCATCTATGTGCGGCATGTTTGGAGAGCTGATTGGTTTTGCCGCGGGTGTACTAGGAGTCACTTTGGGAGTAACGTTGAGACGACCTGATTGTGGTGTGCGAGGGGGTGACTTGTGCTTCTTAGGGACAACTTGCCTAGACTTCATGGTTTGCTGTAGCCTAGTGGTGACCATGGGATACACTTAGGACACAATGTAATGCTGGGAATCTGTAAGATGCTTTGAAGAAATGGACAAACTCTGATGCACAAAGTACTGGACCAAAGGCGCTATACTGTTTGACCAGAGGCGCAGGACTGTGCTACCAAAAGCGTGCTACTGTGGGCCAGAGGCGACGGACTGAGCTGCCAATAGCGAGTTACTGCTATGCAAAAGGTGAGCTACAGTGACCAAAAGCGAGCTACTGTTATACCGAGGGCGCTGAAGTAGAGTTTTGCCAGAGGCGGGTTACTGCTTGACCAAAGGCGATCTACTATATTACCAAAGGCGAGCTGCTGTAATACCAGGGGCGCTGAAGTAGTGTCTGATGTTTTTCAAAGGCAAGATTTTTCTGTTTCTGATTGGATTGGTTTGGCAAGAGAAAACACAGCAAACAAGTGGTCAAAAAAGGCACAAGGACTGACACAACATATAGTGTATGTTCAAGGCTCCAAACAAGCCCAATGTTACCACAGGTCTAATACAGTTGCAATCAATAACAAGCACTTTTTATCCCTAGAGACAAGGTTTCATTGCAGTAGATCAGCTCACAGCTTAATACTCCGTCGATAAAAATATCATTCCATAAAGGTGTCAGATATTTAGTATCTTTGCGAGAGACGATAGGTAGGGATATCTCACCCTCCCCTTGGAAAGCTCAAGTAGGTCACAAGAGTTTTATGTCCAAGGGAATACTATCTCTTCTCAAGGGAGCCAATGGTGAGTATCTTAAGGGTTTAAATCGATTTCCCTTGCACTGATGATTACCGCAATGTTCGGAGGTAGGTCGGGTAGTCTCTATCTAAATTGGTTCTTAGTGACTTTGAGGGACCAACGCCTTACGAGCAATGCGACAAGCTACTAAAAGCTTTAACCAATCCTACTAAGAGTTTCAAACACTTCGCTCAATGTGAAAATCATTTCCACAAAGAGCTAGTACACCTCTTTTCAGTTTGGCATCACAAGGTAAGGCTGACGTCGGTTAGGACTTGGCTTTCGCCTTATCCCTTTTATATAGCGGTTCAAAGGAAAACTCCGCTTAGGGTCGTCCCTTTTGGATGAAACGCAATCCAAAAGCAGGCCCTTCTAAAGGAAGTACAAAAAATGTAAAATCAAGCACGTCACACAAAGGTTCAATTGTCCCGTTATCAGAAAAATAAGGTGCAACTAAGCTATGCACACACACGATTGTAGTTGTAAATTGTCCCTTATGAAATGAAGTGTTTGGCATTCATGTCCATTGTCCTTTAGAAAATTGAGGTGTTTGTTCATACATGTCCATTGTCCCTTAAGAAAAGCAGTATGTTCCTAAGACTTAGATTGCAAGAAAAATTTTTTTCAATTATCCTTTTAAGCATGCAATGTGTTTCTAAGACTTAGTGAGATAGATCAAGAGGTCTTCAATGCTCATCCTGCATGAACATGTTAAAAACACCTATTTGCTCTGTATGAGTAATAAGAAGCTGCAACAAGTGATATTAGGTCCACACAAACTCAAAAGTTAGCAAGTGCTTGAAGTCAGAGATTGAGAATAGGCCAATGAGTGGTCTTAAAAAATAGATCTCAGAAAATCTTTGAAAAAATATTACCACTGTGTAGAGGACAGAAAAATACCAACTTTCAAAAAAAACATCACCTGAATCCGAGTCCGTTTGTGAAAGTTATGAAGCTTGAAAAGTCAAAAAACTGTGACGAGACAAAGACAGCAGTGAGAAAATCAATTTTCTGAAAAATCAGAGAATCTTGAGAAAAAACCAATTTCACCACGATGTAGATCACGAAATTCTAGCCTATTTCAAAAAAAAAAGCACTGAAATACGTGTCCGTATGACCAAGATAATGAGGTTTGAAAATCGCCTATTCATTTAAAAAGCTCATTGAAGAGGGGTCTGTCTTAGCCCCCTGTGACTGGCTCCTGGTCACTGATGTGACCTGCTGCTGGGCTGAAGGTGCTTTATTTTTTTTTTTTAAAAATAAAAAAAAAAGAAAAAAGATTCTCTTTACTTTGTTTTACTTTCTAAAAGAAATAAAAACTAAAAACACTTCATTTTTTATTTGTTTTTTTTGTTTTTGTTTTTGCTTTTTTATTTTTGGATTTTTTTTGCTTTTTCTTTTTGCTTTTTTTTTTTTTTTTTTTGAATTTTTTTTTTTAACCGTACCTCACAGTGATTGTATGGCCTCGGGTTGCGTGCCAGAGGTGAAAAAATTTTACCTTCACCGAAATAGGTCAAATTTTATATTTTTCTTCGTCCCTCGACCCTTCCGAACACAACCGTGACCTCCGTTTTTGCCCAGCAAGCTTCCTTTAAATTTTTTTTTTTTTCCGAATCTCTCCAAAAAAAGAGTTAAAAACCCTGTGAAATCAAACTAAAAATTCCACAAATTTGATATTAAATCAGGACCAATGGGTCCCACCGGGCGTGCCAAAATGTGTATATGAAAAATTGATCTATTCTAAACTAAATAAAACCAAAGAACCCAATAACATAAAGGAAACGAATCTAAATAAAAGCCATGACAAATAATCAATGCAATAAAGACTTTTACCGAAATTTGTGTTGTTTCCTTTGGATTGAATGTAGAATTGCTCAATGAAATTGCAAAGCCATAGCTGCAACAAGCAAGTGTAGTGCTCAAGAGATCAATGTCAAAAGATCGTGAAGTTGTGCCAAGATCAATGTTAAGAGATCGTAAAGTGGCTCAAGAAGATCTATGTCAAAAGATCGTAAAGTGGCTCAAGAAGATCAATGTCAAAAGATCGTAAAGTGGCTCAAGAAGATCGTAAAGGCGCTCAATCGAATCGTTGTATGTTCAAAGCGCTGTCAAGTATGCCTGAGAATAAAATCGAAGAGAGAGAGAGTAAATGAAGGAGATGAGGGGGGTTTATATAGATTTCAAGGAAAATCGATCAACGGTCCAGATAATTCAGAAGAATCAACGGAGGAGATAAGTTGAGGAATGTGCAACGAATGAGAAGAAGACATGTGTCTTGCTTGCTTTTGCATGAGAGGAGTTATCAAGAATAGAAGAATGAGTTAACTGAAGAGATAAATCAATTAAAAGAGTAAAGCAATCAGTTAAGTGATTTAAAACAAGAAGAAGGGATTTGCATGAGAAAAGAAGATATTTTGCTTTATTAAATATAGAAATATTTAATTGATGAGCAAAAAAGCTTGAGTTATTTTAGAGATAACTTAAATTAGAAGAAAAAGCAATTTAAATAAATAATTGATTTATTTAAATTTAGAGAAGATATTTTGGAAGAAACAATTAAATAATTGGATTTATTTAATTTAGAAGATTTGAAAAACAAATTAAATAAATAAATTTATTTAATTGTTGTGCATGATTTTGGAAGAACAGAAGATTATAAATAAAATATTTGATTTTATTTATTTTTAGAGGATTAAGATAATTTAAATAAATTTGATTTGATTTATTTAAATTTAGAAGAACAATTGATTTAATTAAATAATGTAAATTATTTAATTGTAGATAAGATAGAATTGTGATGAATTAATTAAATAATGGGATATATTTAATTAATGTGGCTGTGAATTTTGGAAGGAGGATAATGATCAAATTAAATAATTAAGAGTATTTAATTGTGGAAGAATATAGAGGAATTTAATTTAATTAATTAAATAAAGAGGATTTATTTAATTAATGTTGAATTTAGGAGATTTAGAAGAATTTGATGATTAATTAATTAAATAATTAGATTATTTAATTAATGTGTGAAATGCAGGTGATTAGACAGATAACAGAATGCAAGTGATTTGACGACACGGTCATTTTAGGGTGTCTACATAATGTAGATGTTATTGATGTTTTATCACCTCCTTGTTCATTACATGATGATATTATTACTCTTAGTGAGGACTCATTACAGGATGATTTTTATGGTAGCTATAATGCATCTTTACATGCTAAGTCATTTTTCATGCTAATTATGAATACTTAGATGATCAATATTTTACTATTAGTGAGTTTAAAATTTATATGAGTGGTAGATCTTTACAATGGTTTGATTCATCTTGTTTATTCTATCATTCATTTATGGATTTGGCACATGCTTTTATTGCTTATTTTCTTGTCCTAGTGTTCTTGAGGAGAATGGGGATATAGTAGATCCATCTCATGATCTATCATATGATGTTCATCCCCCATCTATGCCTACTATCCATATAGCATATGTATATACTCATCCTACCTTTCATTTTAAGCTATCCCCTCCTAGAAATATACCTTATTTTGATGCCAAGACTACTTCACAAAGTTATCATATAGTTGGGCATACATATAAAAATGGCTAGAGCTTAGAATGTTCCATTTCAATAGCCAATTTTTTCGTCTAATATAGTTAGTCTTCCTCCTATACATAACCTTACATCTAAGGCATCTAAGGAATTTAATATTATTGATCAACTTTATAATACACAAGCCAATATTTCTTTGGGATTTAGTGTGTACATCACCTTTATATAATGATATTGTGCAATACAATTTAGAAAATATTCAACACTACTCCATAGTTGGTGACTTGTTTGATAAAATATTTTGGTCATAAAGAACATGATGCTATTTTATTTTCTGACATTAAACTCCATATGAGCTAGTTGTTAATGCAACTTCACCTTTACACATTATGGTGAGATATGGTAAGTTGAACACTAAACAGTCCTTGGTTGACAATGGATCTAGTTTGAAAATTTACATTAAGGATTGTTTGAAAAAGTTGAATGTAGATATGTCAAATTATAGAAATTAGATCTTACTTACTATTAGATGCTTTGACAATGTTGGTAGACATTCTTTGGGTACTATTACTCTTCTTATTATAACTAGAATGCCTACTTTGGATGCATTGTTCCATGTGATGCATGCATGATTGTCTTATCATGTATTACTAGGGCATCCATGGTTACACGCTATGTGAGTTGTACCTTCTAGATTGCATTGATGTGTTAAGTTTTGGCATAATGGTAAAAGGTATTGAATATTAATAAATCCTCAACCATTTAGTCTTTTCCAAATGATTGATGACTCAAGATTTTATTAAATAGAATCAATCGATCAAATATGAACCTATAAAAGAAGATCCCTTATAGAATGATAGTGCATTATTTGGTGATCATTAGGGTACATTAGAATTTACATCCTATGGTGTGGGGGAGTATTTAGGTTGATTCTAAATATTATAACATCTCTTCTCTTTACATCTATCCATCTATCTATGGGAAACCACTTGAAGCATATCATGATGATAAATCAACTCATGTATGTGATAGTGTTACAAAGGGTACTATTGCTACTACCACCACCACCACCACCACTATTTCTTCTTCTTCATGTATACCACTTGATTAGTTATAAGATCTTGGATTTTAAATTATACAAAAAATAGTTATAAAGGAAAGGACTTGGATGTCATGAACATGGTATGCTTGAGCCATCAAATTATAGGAAAATAAGAAAAATGTGGTATTGATTATATGCCTAATGAAATGAAGCAATGGATAAAAGAATGAAATAAAAAGGAAAATATTTTGTATCTATGATTCATACTGATTTGAGATTTAGTGACACATCTTGTTCGTTTATTTGTATGGATATTACAAGAAATCTAGTTCATGATTAATCATTGATTGAACTCACTGAAGGATAGATCATCACAAATTGCCTGACTTAGAGCATTATACTTTTCATGGTACATGGCCATATCATCTACCATGTGAGGCTAAAATTGTCGCTCCTCTAGTGCATCTTCTTATCTTTGTATAAACTTTGCCCAAGAAGTTTTTATGGGAGGGTTGATTGAAACCATCTCATTGGTTGAATTATTCCCTTTTCCTATAGCATTTTGGATTGTCTTGGATGCACTCAAATATTGATTCAAGTGTTGGGATTTAGGTGCCATTAACCTTGTAAATCCTTGTAATTATTAATCCTAATATTATTTGTAAATCACCCATAAGGGATGTATAAGTTTCACCGGCAATGGTAAAAATTAATTATCGAGAACAGTAATTACAGAGTTACTACATCGGTAAGTTCTAGAGTTACCGGCAGTAGTAATGGAGTAACATTTACAGATGGTAATTGTAAATATCAAGAGTAATTGAGGGTAGATGCCACCTTGGAGGAATCAACTATTTTTGGCATGTATGACACATGTCATAAAGTTGGTAAGTTGTAGGAGAATCTATGATAGTTATGAGTTGTCATAAGATTCTATGACAATATGACAACTTATGACATATTTATGAGTTGTAAGTTGCTATGATTGGCTCTAGGCGCCCATATTGGGAAGATGCTATTTGGGGGATGTTATGAAAGAATCTATGATGGTTATGACATCACTTATTACCCTGTAAGTGACTATTCTTGTTCATGGGCACCTAAGTTTGCATGGTTGACTATTGACAAGTGTCATGAGCTTGTAAGAGGTCATTTAATGTTGCATGTTAGAGTACCCAAGGTGAGAGAAAGTGGAAACCTAGTTTTGGGAGTTAAATACTTCTATAAGTACAGTGCCATGTATGTGTTGCATATCACATTTTACAGGTACTCAGGTTCTGCCGGATTGAAGACTGAAGAAATGGAGGAAGTACATGTATTGTAATCTCATATTTGAAGATAATACAACTTGAAGCCTCTTTTCTTGGTGGAGTTTTTACCCAAAAGGTTTTTACTCACATTAAATACTATGTTATGTGTTCAGTTTTTCATGCATGTTATTTCTGTGTAGTGGATTTTATTTCTATTGCAATCTCCATTAATATTACACTGCTTTAAGATCATAAACATAGTGTAATCATATTTCCATTTGGGTAGTTGTTGTCTTCATTTCTAACATTTGGTATCAGAGCCTGGCTAGTTTTGATTCTTGGGTGGTAGTGTGAAGGTTGTTTAGCTGAAGTGGGAGATTTGGTTTTTTTATTTTACAGATCTTGTGTAGTATTCATGGCTCAATGCGTTGTTTCAACCTCTTGTTTGGACATTGAGAAGTTCAACGACACGAGGTATGAATTGTGGAAGCTGAAGATGGAGGATTTGCTTGAGGAAAGAAACTAGTGGTTGGTTGTTACAAAAGCAAATAAGCCTGATGATGTGAGTGTGGAAGAATGGGAAAGATTGGATAAGAAGGCACGGGGAACCATCCATCTATGCCTTGCAGACCGCCCTATTGAATTTCTCAAGAGAAGAGACTGCTTACAAACTCTGGAAGAGATTGGGTGAGATCTACCAAGCCAAGAGTATGGTAAACAAGCTTTATTTAAATAATAAATGATTTTCCATGATAATGAAAGAGGGTGATTCAATTGCAGAGCATTTGAATTTGTTTAATTTTTTATTGAGTCAACTAGCATCTGTAGATGTTGATGTGGATGAGGAAGATAAATATTTATTGCTTCTCTATTCTTTATCTGAATCATGGGAGAATGTTATTTTGGTTATCACAACTAACCTCACATATCTAAAGTTGGATGCTCTTGTTTTAGTTATGTTGTCATGGGAATTGAGGAAGAAAAGTTTGGATAGTTCATGGGATGCTCTTAGTGTCAGGGGAAGGTCTAATGAAAGAGTACCAAAAGGATATCAGAAGGGGTCTAAAGACAATTCTAAGGATCATTCTAAGACTCTTGGAAAGAAGAACATAGTTAAGTGTTGGAATTGTGAAAACTCTTTGTCTCAGCGCCTATCCATCCTCTGCTAGTGCTTGGACTTCCTATTTTAGCATTGAAACTCTATGTCTCCACATCTATCCATCCTCTGCCAATGCTTGGACTTCCTATTTTAGCACCTGACCATCACCTTTTAGCATTGAAACTCTCTGTCTGAACTCATGTCCACCACCTGCTAGTGCCTAGACCATCTGTCCTAGTGCTAGTTTCATAAGACTCCCCAATCCAAGCCCAGTCAATCTTGTAAACATTATTTCAAGTCCACCCCTCTTTCAATCACTTCACGTCTACTTACAACCACATAATCATCCATATTTAATACATTTACACTACGTACCATCCATTTGAATCCTAGCTTGTGACTCATCTTCAACTTCCTCATTTATTGTCAAATCATCCAATTTACCCATCCAAAAATCATCCAAGTCCAACCAAATCCAACCAAATCAAAAACACCTCATCCAAAAATCAACCCGAGCCCATTGTAAAGTCAAAAATCTAGATCTTTTTATCCTTCTCTAGTTTGTATTAAGCTTAAGAATTCATCTATCTTAAGTCTAGTGAAAATTAGATATCATCCCACTTGAATAAACTAGCTTAGGAGCTTAGCTTACTCCTAAGTTGGTATAATTTGAGAATACCATTTTTCTTGATGCGTCTTGTCTACCCCAAGTAAGACAATCTCATTATCCTTTTTGCTTAGGCTCTTTGTCCACCCTAAATAAGCTAGGATAAAATCCCATCAAAGCTCATCAAAGGATCTAGATTTGAACTTAGGATACTATCATCCCCCAATTATCATCAAACCATAAAAACATCAACCAAACCTCCATTACATGTTTGTCATTTTATGCCTCCTATCACACAGTCACAAGCTAGAAGAAAGATGGATTCTCTTTATCAACCCCTCTCTCCACATGTCTCCACCACAAGCAACATGGAGGGATATGTCAACCAACTTGAAGTGGGTGAAACATCCATACCACAACACATATATTCTCCCACCTTCGTTTATTTCCTTAACGAAAGAGGATTAGATTACAAATTTGAACAATTCCTTGACAATCACAAGGATGAATTCCTCAAACATATCATTGAACATGAGGCACGTCTCCCTCAATCATTTGGCCAAGACAAACTCAAAACAATCATGCATGATAAACCACCATCACCCATGCATGATCAACCATGGGTACGTGTCCCTAATCCCAACAATCCCATCTATGATAATTCATGGGCTAGCTTCACTACAACTACCAATGTCATTCACACCATTGATCAACATGTAGGGGGTAACAACACTTCACAACCACAAGTATCAGATCCCCCTTATGGCCTACCATTCCATATGCTACCGTCCAATTTCTCAACCTCTACCATGCTTACCAATTCAAGTGTCCTTGCCACACCTCCTAGTCCAACACTTCACAAAACACTTCTAATACCATTACCATTCCACAAACACTTCCCCCTTTAGTCATCCCATAAAGGATGACTATCACCTAAACAACATTACCCCCTACTATACCTTCACAAATACCTATCCAATCACAACACCCATTCACATCTCAACTATCCCATCAATCCCAAAATCCCTTAACAAGTTATACACATCACACACAAGCATACCATTCCACCACTCATCAACAACCCCCTCACATCGCTTCTATGCAACATCAACACATCACCGAACAACAACAACCACCTTTCCAATCACATCATACATATCACTCCTATACACACACCCAACCAGAACATTGAACATATGGACCCCCTATCTACTCACAATCCATGGGTCAACCACCACGTAACCCTCAACAATACACCATCCCACAACAAAAATCATCATTTCAACAACAATCACTACCTCCCCTTGCTAATCCTTTCGATCAAGAATGGAAAGAAATAAAAATGCTCTCAAAAGCATTCAACTAGGGACCCAAAAGAAACATTATAAGTTCAAAGACTTATGTCCCTATCCCTTTGATCAAAACATGACAACTATACCTTTTCATCAACACTTCGAAGTCCCTAAATTTGATAAATACAAAGGAAAAGGAGACCCCATGATCACATCAAGGAGTTCTTCATGGCATGCCAAGAAGTCTCCTATGACGACCAATTCCCCGTTCATCTTTTTCCACGAAGCTTGAGGGGACAAGCCTTAGAATGGTTTATGCACTTGCCTTATGGCATTATCTCCACCTTCGTTGACTTATCGAAAAAGTTTGTCACCCACTTCTCGTATAACGTAGAAAATAAGATCACCATGCTTGATCTTTGTAATATTAAACAACTAAATGGAGAAAGTTTTCCCTCATACCTTCAACAATGGAGATCACTTGCTAGTAGGCTACCTTGGACCACACTTGAAAAGCAACTCGTCCATATTTTCATTCAAAATTTGAATCAAGAAATGGCCTTCCGCTTGCAAGTGCATTGTGCCTCAACCTTTGACAAAATCATAGAAAAAGGGGTCACTATCGAAAAGGTCTTCATAGAAAAAGGCTTAGTCAAAATCTATAGAAGAAATGATGACAAGCCATCGAATGATAAACCAAAGTTTTAAGCTAAAAACAAAAATGTTGTAGGAGACGGTGCTACCGATTCTAAGTACATTCAAGTAGTTGCACCCAAACCAAGGGAAACACAAGTAGTGTAAAACTTCTCAAACAACATTTTGATACCATCAGGACAACCAAAATGAAATCCTCCCAATAATCCAAAGCGCAAATACACTTCTTTAGGTGAACCACTTGAAGTTGTGTTTCAAAAATTGGTCCAAGCCAATATGGTTGAGTTTCCCAAAACCAAACCTTTTGATGAAAAACAACCTAAGCCTGCATGGTATAAAGACAATGAGTATTTTGACTATCATTGTATCAAAGGACATTCCACTAGCAAGTGTATGAAACTAAAAAACTATATCCAAGACCTTATCGACCGCGGCAATATCCAAGTGGAAGGAACCAACAATACCTCAACTAACGATGGATTAGGAGTTTACCAAGACCCTCTTCCCAACTGCAGTAATGCTTCCACATCCAATCTAGATAATCAAACCAATAACATCAACTACAACAATGTTCTGCCTCCTTATGACAATGTAGTAGGCCCGATTGATTTCGACTCTACTCATTTCACCGCCATAAAAATCAAAGGCAATACCCTCGAATTCATTGTTACTACACGGTGTGGCCATATGACCATCAAAGGACCCTCGTCATCCTCAACTACATCATCTATTGAATATAACCTCCTCAACCATCTTGGAAAGACTCCCACACAAATATCTATCTTGGAGCTTCTCAAAACATCCCACATCCACCGCGACATCCTTGACAAAGCTCTTCAAGAGTCCCATTTCCCCACTGACATTCCACCTGCACAATTCCATAACTTTGTAGCCCAACTATCTTCCCCCCATCATCTCACTTTCAACCAATCTGACATGCCTCCCATTAACCATGCACATAACAAAGCCCTCCATATTGAAGTTCAAATCACCAACCACAAAGTCAAGAGAGTCCTCCTCGATAATGGGTCCATTTTGAACATATGTACATTAAAATTCATAACACTCTTGGGGTATTTAGCAATCGATATAAAACCCTTGGTCATCTCCATCAAAGCATATGATAATATGGAACAAGAGTCAGAAGGCAAATATGCCTTCCCATCAAAGCAGGTCCTTTAAAACTACCCACCCTATGTCATGTGGTTGATCTTGACCTACCATACAATCTTCTCCTTAGCCGGCCATGGTTTCATGCCATGAAAGCTGTCACCTCCACTTATCATTAGTGTCTCAAGTTTCCTCATAATGACATTGAAATCACTATCCCCACCAATCAACAACCCTTTGAATATTGTAAAGCATTGGAAGTTGTCTATGATAGA
The DNA here is from genome assembly GCA_027924645.1 of Cunninghamia lanceolata. Lineage (NCBI taxonomy): Eukaryota > Viridiplantae > Streptophyta > Pinopsida > Cupressales > Cupressaceae > Cunninghamia > Cunninghamia lanceolata. Next base: position 227,087 of record BSBN01000807.1, read on the forward strand.
CAATTCCATTGTCCAAGCACTTATGGGGTAAACATAAAAGACACTCCATCCACTCCATCCATTGAGTTCAAATCATCACATGCATTCACTTCATCATCCACCCCGGTCCCTCAAGTATCCCAAGTCAAGATCATAGACAAAGGGTGTGGTGAGTATGAGATTCACAATTCCTTTCATGTGGGATAGTTACCTTTGTCCCCCTGCTCTCATGGTCGTCAACTATAGAAGAGAAATCAACAAAAACAAAGGATAAATGACAAGATTCCCTTCGTTCCAGAATAGGTCTCCTGAGAAGAAGAAGAGATCAAAGAATCCTTGAATGATTGGTTGTACTATGATGAGACCCCTCTAGCAAAAGTAGATCTTGAATATTTCAAGGAAAAGTATCTTGTGCCCTATCAAATATGCACTAAAATGCCCTACCATGGAAAAGGACTTGGCATCGATGAGCAAGGCATCATAGAACCAATCCCGGTTGATCCCACCTCTCCCAAACAATACGCCAAGTACTTTGGCCTAGGATATGCTCCTACCACTATGGAAATCAAGGGTCCTATTAAAACTCTGGTAGACGTAGTTGAATCTTCTTCTTATATCAAAAATGTTGCACCGACTATCGTCATAGCTTCATGCGAAGATCTTGATCTCTCATGCATCTTCCTTGACAATGCCATCTTCCTCATTGACCTTCCCCTCATCCATTTCAATCTCATTGCTTGGGATTACCAAGGACCACCGCCTCTCGATATATTCCAAAATGATGAGGCTCTCTTTGCATTCCTAGAACTTCGTAATACCTCACAATATAACATATGATTGAATGTTGATGCCTACTTTGGGGAAGAGGAGATCCTTAGTCCAAATAAAAAGTCAAAAAAAAAAGAAAAACATTCCCTAGTGAAAGCCTCTCTGAGGCTCTATCGGACACAAAAGTGAAAAATAAAGATGTATCTCCTGGTGAAAACCTCTCTAAGGCACTAGGAGATTAAGATCTCTATCTTCCCCCCATACCCTCCTCCTGGCGGGAATGTTTTACCATCTTGATTGAAGACACACAAGAAATCAACCTTGGCACCAAGGAACAGCCTAAGCTTGCCCACATTGCAAAAAGTCTCACTAACAACGAAAAAATCCAATATTTTAGTCATACTCCATGAGGTACCTGATGTATTTGCTTGGTCTTATGTAGACATGCTAGGGTTGGATCCTTCCCTGGTGGTCCATCATCTTGTGGTACATCCAGAAGCACGACCAGTCAAACAAGAACTTCACAAGATGCATCCTCAAGTCGCCCTTCTCATCAAAGAAGAATTACAAAAACTATTGGAAGTAGGCTTCATTCACCCTATAGACTACCCTGAATGGGTCTCTAATATTGTTCCAGTTGCTAAGAAACCTGGGGGCATCAGAGTGTGTACAGATTTCTTAGATCTAAAAAAAGCATGTCCAAAAGATGACTTCCCACTTCCTAATATCGACATCATTGTGGATTTGACGGATGGGCATGAAATGCTCTCCCTCATGGATGAATTCTTTGGGTATAATCAGATCAGGATTGCTCCTGAAGATCAACATAAAATGTCCTTCACATGTCCCTGCCCCTTACTTATTGTTGGCAAGTCATGCCCTTTGGCCTTAAAACACAAGAGTAACTTACCAACACACCATGACCACTATTTTCCATGACATGTTGCACAAAATAATGGAAGACTATGTAAATGGCCTCCTTTAGAAATCAAGAACAAGGGAGGAACACCCTGAGATTTTACAACAAATATTTGAGCGCTTCAGGGAATACAAACTGTGCCTCAATCCCAAGAAACGTATTTTTGGGGTCACATTAGGAAAGCTTTTCGGCTTCATTGTCTCCCACAGAGGAATCAAAGTGGATCCGGCAAAAGTCATTGCCATCACATAAATGTCATCACGAAGAACCTTAAAACAACTTCGTAGCCTCCAAGGCAAGCTTCAAGCTATCTGCAGATTTATAGCTCAACTTGCAAACAGATGTCAACTCTTCTCTCATCTATTACGAAAGGACACACACTTCAAATGGGATCAAAATTATCAGCAAGCCTTTGATCACATCAAAGAATATTTGACATCGCCTCCAGTTCTTATGGCACCTATTCCTGGGAAGCCCCTACTATTGTATATATCAACAACTTCAGTAGCACTGGGGGCACTTCTAGCACAATACAATGAAACTGGACGTGAAAGGGCTATCTATTACATTAGTAGGACTCTAGTCGGCTATGAGCTTAACTATAAACCTATGGAATGAGCATGTCTTTTTGTCATCTTCATCTCACAAAATCTATGACACTACATGTTAAGTCACTCAATCAAGCTCATTTCAAAAGTCGATCCCCTCAAGTACCTACTCTCCAAAACATCACTCACAAAACGAATGGGAAAATGGGTTATCCTTCTCCGTGAGGTTGACATTGAGTATGTGGATCATAAAGCTATCAAGGGTCAAGTTTTGGTAGATCAATTAGAAAAAGCACCTATCATTGACCATCAATTGCTTTATATTGACTTCCCAATGAATCCATCCTAACTACAAAAGAATCAACAATCTCAAAGCTATACTTTGATGGATCATTCACAAATCATGGCTTCGGTGATGGAATACTCTTGGTCACTTGTTACATCCCCAATTGAAAAATAGACTTAATCATTAACTTGGCATGATAATCAGGAGGATTAGTTATAGTTAATTGATTTGATATTGTGAAAATATAAGATTTAACTCTTGGTTATGGATTAGTTACCGATGTTAAATAGTTTTGAAAATTAAATGATTTATATTATGAGATATGATAATGATGCACTGATCATAATCTTGTGGTCTTGAGTGTGAACAAGAAAATGAACGTCCTTCGAAGAAGGAAGGAGAGTATCATCATGGAGGAAGGGTTAGACGTTGTGAAAGCAAAAGGTTGACTAGCCATCTAAGTATCGACTTCTATGTCCTTAATCCTTTCGTAAGTTGACACGTGTCTTGTCTCTTTTCTTTAGCTTCCATGTTCTTTGTTAGTCATCATGTCATTGGAGTTACCATGACAAGTTGTGATGACCAAGCGATGTTCTTAGAACATTTTCCATAGTCGAGACACAATAGTGTTAAGAGACGAGGAGGTCTCTCATTATCTTTTTGTTCTCAAGGATTATTTTTTTTTAGTCATTCGACTAATGGGAATAGTCGATTTTGGGGGAGTATTACTTGACCCTGACAATTGACAATTTTGATTGTGACTCAATTTGTATTTTCTATTATATAGTGTTAATCCTTAAGTAAGGATGTAAACCTTTAAATAGGTTGAATTGCAATAATAATATTGTTATTATCTTTCTTGCCATAACATTTGATTATTATCGAATGCTTTTAATTTGTTTTAGTCAGCCTTGAGTAAGGATGGAGCAATTTGAGCTCATCCTATCTTGCACGATGCTTGGATCGAGCCACTTTTTGTGGAACAGACCATATGGAAAGGTAGTTACTTTCCAAAATGGCATGCCAAGAGTAGGCCGGACTATTGAGCCTTGATTATTATTCTTTTGTTAGTAGACTTTAGGGGAGAGGGAGAGTTCATGTGGTAAGTTGGGGTTTATGAGCAAGGTGGCAAAAGCTATAGAGATATAGCACCAGTAGATTTGAAGTCGTGTGCAGCTCGACAGAGATTGGGATTAGAACGACATCCCATTCAAAAGCATTGTCCAGGTAATACGATGGGTAATATCCTATATGCATTTGATAAATATATAACCTTGACTGTGTTTAATCTTTTTTAGAGATAGTGTGATGTTTTTGGCTATATCATATGTTTAACTCTGAGGCACAAGGCCTATGAGGCTGTACCATGATATATGAAAACCTTTTCACAGTTGCGGCTCAAGGCTGTTACAACTGAGCTATCAATGTTTCTAGTTGTATTTCATATTATAGCTCAAGGTTTTAGGCTGAGCTTACCATGTTATCCTTATAATGAGAACGGGCTCAAAGCCATAATGGTTGAGCTGGGAAACAAACAAACTTCTATATGAAAGAACTCATAGCTATAAAGCCAAGCTTTGAAACCCACTGTAATCTTTCAAGACTACACATTAGGCCGTATGGCTGAATGTTGATACATGGAAAATATATCTGAGACTGCACTCCAGGCCGTGAGGCTGAGGCAATAAAGTATTGTAATCCTACTAGTGGCTAAGCTCGGGGCTTAAAATCCAAGCAGAGACTGCACCATGCTTTATTTGTGAAACTTGCTTGAGGCCATGAGGCCGAGTCTTTAGAAATTAATTAATTTTTTTATATCTAAGCTAGGGTTTTACGACCCAGCCATAATACATTTTACATTTTGCAGAGCTCGAAGCTGTTATGGTTGAGCTTGTTATCAATGTATGATAAACACACATCATATAATGACATAGTTGGAGCTTAAAGAGCTCTCGAATGGAGTAAAGAATAACTCTAGAATGGTCATGAATGAATAATACAGTCACTTGATTGTAGTCATAGCTATGGAGGCAATAATATCAATAATACAGTCACCTGACTATGGTGATAGTCGAGGAGGCAATAAAATCATTAATACAGTCACCAAACTATGTTGACAGCCAGGGAGGCACTTAAATGACAATGTGATTACAACACCTAAACTAAAACTGAGTCAAGTTTGTATGGAAAGCCGACTATGAATCTTTTATAGGGTCACTTAAACTGTCAATGATTATATATTTAAACCCTTGAATCTGAAGGTAGTGAGACCATTTGAGAATAGGGTATCATCTCAAAATAGATAGAATGTGTTTATAAAAGAATACCGACTTGTTCTTTATGTGTCTTAATTAAGACTTATTGTTAAGTGTTATGAGTTATATTTCCTTTACTTTACTTACTTAAGTGTAATCTTATAGGATTGGTGAATAACACCTAAAGCTCATAAGGATAAGAAGAGCTATTAATCCTAATGAAACTAACTTACTCTACTAAGGCATGGTATGCCTTGAGTACATGTAATTGACTTCATCACATGTGATGATTTATTATCAAAAGTGTAAACCATGGGAGACCAGGGTGGTCAAAATGGTTGAATTTGATATGAAATGAAAACAAATAAGGTGACAAGGAGTCACTAGTTCCTCGTTATGAGGATAACCTATTTATTCGTAACTATTCTGTGATGGGAGTCAAATGTCCAAGTATGGGCAATGAATCAAATGGATCCCACTCATACTAGACCTAAAGAATAAGGTCGTTAAGAACTTATTGTAGGACATGACAACTTATAAGTTGAGTTAGGGTGGTGGACATATGATGGCGTTCATTGTGCAATGTGTATGTATGTAAAACTTTGGCTAAAGTAATGCATCCGTCTCTACATGCATTGTCGGTCCACAATGTTCCAGATGGCCTAAGTGTCTCCAGTAGTGTCATACAAGTTAGAGTGGATCTATAGTGTGTGACCGTGAGACATTAGGAAGGACACAACACCATATTCTCAGATGGCTAACCATATGGTTTCTAATATCTAACCTTTCCGTGAAGGGTAGGGCCACTTCCAGTTGGGAAGTTGAGCGGGGGACCGCAAGTTCATGGTTGGAGGAAAAGCACCAGGATGATGCTCTCCTTTCCAAGCATGAGACAAGTCGAGGATTATGAAGACAGATGTCATTGATTCCAGATACAATGTTGCATTTTATGACCAGTTGGTCTATTGTAATGTGAAAACTCCATTATGATGCCTAGAGCATATAATGTATTTGATTAGTGATGGTTACTCACTAAAGATTGTAAATGTTTACTGAATTGTAAGCTTTGTTATATCTTGATTTGATTAACATGCTTAATTGATGGAAAAGATTATGTTTCTTTTGGTTGAAATTTTGATTATCTCTATCAATTGTTAATTAATGACTTGATTAAGATGCATGTTTAAGTTAAATCTTGAGCATTATGGTAAGTGATGTTACATATGGTATTAGAGCTACCAGGTTCAATACATGGACCTAATGAGCTCACTACTTGATTTTTGTATCCAACATTAAGTATGCTAATGATTGGATGTTCTATGCCTGAATGGTAAAAATTAGAACCACACCTTGAAAGAAGGTAACAGAACATGGATATTACCTACGCCAGTAAAAGATCTTGAAGGCACGAGCCTCCATGAAGGAGAAGCTTGAACAAACTGGATGCTTGGTAGGTGCATGGTTATCTGATGAGGAAACTTTTTTTGATGTTGTGAAACACATTAAGCAAGAGTTAAGGAAAGATGAAAGGTTGGATGCCCCTAACTCTACTAATGCATCAGAAACACCATTTGCCCCTAAAACACCAGTTAAGGGAAATAACCCTAAGGATTGTAATGCACCTAAGGAGGATGTGAAGGAATACTAGAGTGTGTCCTCACCTCCTGAGAATGTAAAGAAAACATGATTATGGGAAGTTATCCCAAATTGTAAATGACTTACAGAGGCAAGGTGTAAACACGATTTTGTAATTTTGTGGATTATATGTAATCCAATGGAAACTGTAATGCAATGGAAAATTTTGACAATCTTTCCTTTCTTGTTAAAGATTACATGAATGTGAATAGATTTGTAAAATGAATGAATTGCATAGCATGGAAAACTAATCCATGATTAATCTATAAACTTCAAGAAGAAGTAGATTGCAATAAAGGTTCAAGTTAGAACCAGAATGGAGGATAGCCGAGATGAAGGAGCACCTTCAGGGTAATCCGAGTCTAAATTAGACCAAATCTGGACTTTGTTGAAAGAAACAAGAGAGAGGGTGGAAACTCTCGAACACAAAGTGGGACGCCAGTCAGAAGACAGGTAAGATGATTATGATGGGGGTGATGGCGAGGAACACCATAATGACACCACCCAAAGCCAGCACAGAGAAAATAACTCTGCAACTAGACAGGAAGGGGACAAGAGGAGCCTTATGGCTATGGAATTGTCTCATGACATGAAAAAGGTCATGCCACCTAAATTTGATGGATCCATAAGCAGAGATGCCGTGGAGGCATGGCTTACAGAGATGGAGAAGTATTTTGAAATTAGAAATTACAGTGAGGTTACCAAAGCTGTCTGGGGAGCATTTCAGCTAGCGAGTGAAGCATCCACTTAGTGGATGAACAAAAAGATGGAATTAGGCTTGAGGTCTACAAGCCTTACTTGGGACAGGTTCGTAGAACTGTTTAGGCAAAGATGGTTGCCTCAACTATTTTATGATAAAAAAACTTATTGACTTTCAAAACATGAAACAGGTTGATATGACTCTAAATGAGTATTGGGAAAAATTCACCCGACTATTGAAATATGTGCCACAATATCAACATGATGAGAAATTTTGTGTCTGAAAGTTTATCATGGGGTTGAACGCCCAGATTGGGGGTGAGGTTAATGTTCATGGTCCTATTGTCATGGAACAGTTCTATAAGAAGGTCGTTAGGCAAGAACAAAACCTGAAGGCTATGTCGTCCTATAGGAAAAGAGACAGAAAAAGATATAACTGGTCTCAATCTTCTTAACCCTCAAAGAAAAAGGGGAAGAAATAGGAATATACTAAGAAGAATGATAAAGGGGCTAAAAATAAACAAACTGAGTCCAAAGGAGAGAAAAAGGGGAACAATCACTCCAGGAAGAATGGAAACAATTCTGGCAAACCTCAAGAGAGGCGAGGACCAGTTGCTGGATGTTACACTTGTGGTGGAGATCACTATGCCAATCAGTGTCCCACAAAATCATAGGGAGTGCAACCAAGAGGGAATCCTCTACCCCCTCCTAGCAAGTGGCGTTTTGGCAATGTATCCATGTGGCCTTAGACAACCGACAAGTCGAGTGCCAAATAACTCCAATAGAGACAACAGGTATTTTATGTTGGTGTGAACAGGGTTATCACCTAACCGGTTTACCCTTGTGTGGATAATTCATATTATTTAGCTATTTATTAGTTAATAATATTCACACATCACACATAATTCACACATGTTAAGTTGACTTAGTGAGTCTTCTAGGTGTTTCTAGTTGAGTCTAGTTGTGTGTTGAGTTGTTGATAGTTGGAGTGAGTTGTCTTATCCTTCACATGTGCAATTAGTTATCATCCTCTAATTGTCACATGTAGGAATATCTCCACTTTCCACTCCACCTTTCTAGCTCTCATCTTGCCTTCATAAGCAAGGCTTTCTTCATGTATTGTAATCTCTTGTAATCTTGTAATCTTTTGCATTCATTGATAGAATAGCATTATTCTCTCATTTGATCTCTCTTGTGCTTTCATGAAGTCCTAGATCCTAGGTGGCTCCAATCATAGCCAACTCTAACATGGTATCAGAGCTCTAGAAAGAATCACTTTGTGTTAGTCATTTTTTGAGAGATCTTGAGTGTAATTCATGGTGGATCTTGATAGTTGAGTATGCTCTTCTCTTGCATCGCATGATGACCTGGAGAATCAAAAAGACTTGATAGAAAAACCAGATTTGTGAGGGCTTCCTCTTTGTGGCCTTGTATTGCATGTTGCTACAAATCGGAGCATACCATTGCATTAAGAGGTCTGAGATAGTCGAGATCAACTTTTGTTTTGTCCAAATCAGACATCGGAGGCCAAATCTATGAGTTTTTCAATCTGGGGAGTGTTTACTTGATCTAGAAGGTAGCTATAATTTCGGAGCAGTTTGGGCTAAAATCAACCCTGCCATCGCGCTCAATGCTCAAAAATCTATAAATCAACTGTAAAATCATCCAAATTAGACAGAGTTGTAGCAAAAGGCAAAAAAAATTAGCTCTCGACCATATGGAATCATAGTAGAGAATATTCTCTATGCAGGTGAAATCTACAAAATCTTAAGCACAGTCACTGCGTCAGCTGATTCTGCATAATAATCGTCGGGTAAATAAATTATTAAAATCTGTTGTGTTAAAGTCTTTATCTACAAGTTACATTTCTCTGTGAAGGTATTTTGTATAAGGTACCCTATCTATAGGGTATCTGTAGATCTGCAGGGTTTTAGCAAGTCGCGGGGTGCCACGTGTGGTGCGGGTCCCCACACTAGTCGACGTATAAACCAACAGTCGACAGTTTTTCAAGCGGACATCATAGCGTTGTCTAGAAATCTCATATTTCAACAGTTCCCAACAGTTATTTCTCTCAGCGACGGTCTGCAATCCATTGGATCTTAGTATCTACATCGTCAACTTCCTTTGGCGATCTCTGGCGGTACCATCAAACAATCATCTACATCCCAGACCGGCAGGAATTTCATTTTATAGGGCGGTCAAATATACCACTAGCGGAGTGGATCTAACGATTGGCAAAATCTTCAAACAGTCGCTAAGACTCACATATACAACAGCAGTCATTTAACTGCCATTGGCAGATTCAAACCTAGTGTTTTCAGCAGATCTCGGGTAGAATCCAAATCCAAGGCGGTGATCACAAATAGCCGGCGGTGAACATCATTTGCGGTTTAATCCATCCAAAGGTCACAAGATAGTCTACAACCATCACAGGCTTTATAAGACTCATCGACATCGTATACATAAAACTTGGTGATCATTAGACCATCTAATGTAGGAGCATCCCTAGTTCAAGAGAAATCTTGCATTAACCAAAAACATTTGCATTTTAGTTTGTTTGCATTTTCAGTTCTTTCATTTTCTAGTTCAGTTCAGGTAGTTCAATCAACAGCAGTTCTCAGCTTGTGGTCCGGTTTTGGCAATTCATATCTTGCGGATCTGGACTTAGCATCTACATTCATTCATCTACATCATATCAAGAATTCAGAACATTTGGATCAGTTACCGAAAAGATATCGCTATTAGAAGTTGATTGTTTCCTCAGAGCGGAGCATTCTAACAGTTCCTGATAATCAGCTGAAGGAGAAAGGCTTGTGGATCGTTCCTTGACTTGCAGATCTCATTGACACATCATTCAATGTTCTTTGGTTCGTGGAAGACCTTCCCCAAGGATCCGCATGTTGTTCCATTCATTTGAGGAAGTGTTCTATGCATTTAGGTCTGACCTATCTGTGAACACGTTACAACTTTTCATCAGAGTTTGTGACCTTCCTTGGCTGACGCGGAGGAATCTATTGGTCCAGAAATGATATATAAAGATGTAATAGATCCTTAGGAGGTAGTTATCAAGTTCATGATATAGTGCTAGTTGATAATTTGGATTTTATGCGAAGGGAGTTTCAAAGCCTTATCTTGTGCATGAGTGTAATCAGGCCTGTGAGCCCTAATTGTAAGCCTGCATGTTGCCGGCCAGATTGTATTTGAATTCTTTGATATATTGAATGACTAAATCTGCACTTGTTCCATGTCTTTGAGTTGTTTCCATTGTGTTTACTCTTGCTGCACGGTCCGGACAGTTCATTCTGTGAAGCCTCCTACTGTGACTGCACCAAGTGGTATCAGAGTGAAAGTTTGAATCTTGGAGAGTGAAAGTTTGATTCTTTGGAGAGAATTGGCAAAGGGGATTCTGTAAGATCTTGTTGTGAGTAGATCACCGATCTGAGGAAGGTTACTTGTGCTCAACTGATCGCCAATTAAGAGGCAGTTGTCTCTTGTAGCCCGATCACCAAACCTGAGGAAGTTTGCACTTGATCCTAGGAAGATGTCGCCGCGAAGAGTTCCTCCTGTTGGTACAATGGCTAATAGAGTGGATGAGATGATGGAATTGATGAGAACAATGCGAATTCATTTAGATGTTGTTGAAGAAGATAGGTGAAGAGGATTGACACCGAGACCTAATGTTGAAAGTGATGATGAGGAAGAATTTCAATCTGTTGAACATACTGGCGAAACCCTAGGAGGTGACAAAGAAGAAGAATTAGATCAGATAAAGATGTTGCAAGCTACTTCAAAGATTAGAAAAAGACCTAGAGTTGATGTACTGAACTACACTGGTAATTTGAACCCTGAATAATTGATTGACTGGATAAATGACATGGAAGAATACTTTGAATATGAGGAGATTGAAGATCTGGAAAAGGTGAAATTTGCAAAGACAAAGTTGAAAGGACATGCTGCTATATGGTGGAAAGAAATTCAGTTGGAAAGAAACAGAAGAGGGAAAGAAAAGATTACAAAGTGGGACTGGATGGTGACAAAGTTGAAGAATCAGTTCATACTTGCTGACTATGAGTTGGAATTGTTGAAAAGATTGCAAAACCTGAGACAAAAGGAGAAATCTATGAAGGAATACACTGAAGAATTTCATAAGATGATCATAAGAATAGGACATATAGTGAAGCAATCAAGGAGAAAGTGGCTAGATATATCAATGGATAGAGATTGAACATTCAAGAAGAACTAAGTTTGGTAAGGATGACATCTTTGGAAGAAGCATATCAGTTTGCCCTGAAAGTTGAAGAGAAGATGAATAAGAGACATGATCAGAGACAGAGAGCCAGAGGAGGTAAATTTTAGAGAGGTAAAACATTTTCTAGATATTATAGATCATTTGTGGAGCAGAACAAATTTGACAGCCCAGTTAGAAAGGATGATAGAGATAACAATGCTCACCGGAGAGATGATATAAATTTTTACCGAAGAGGAAACCCTAGTGCATACCGGAATGAAGTATATAGAAGAGAAGGAAGAGGGTTTGATAAGAAGACATTTTGAGGTACTTGTTTCAAGTGTGGAAGTGAAGGACATAGAGCATTTGAATGTAATCAGGGTAGTACAAGCAAGAAGACAAAGAATAGTGGGAGAGCAGCCTGTGTTGAAGAAGAAATCGTTGGATCACCTTGTTCAGTTGGCAATCCGAAGAAAGGAAAATCCTTGGTGATGAGGAGAGCACTATTTCAAGTAGAGACAAATGAGGAACCATCACAGAGGAAAAGTCTGTTTAGAACTAAATGCAAATCAGGAGGTAAGTGTTGTAAAGTTGTAATTGATAGTGGTAGTTCAGATAACCTAGTTTCAGAGGAGATGGTGACTAAGCTAAAATTGGAAAGGTTGAAACACCCTAAGCCCTATCAGATAGCATGGATTCAGGATGATCATAAGGTTCTGGTGAGTGAACAATGTTTGGTGAAATTTCATTTTGGATCTTATCATGATGAAGTCTTGTGTGATATTATGCCGATGGATGTTTGTCATATCTTGTTGGGTAGACCTTGGCAGTATGATAGAAAAGCTATGCATGATGGAAGAAAGAATACATATACTATAACAACAAATGGGAAAAGAATTATTTTGATTCCTTTAGAAGATGATCCTAAAAATGTGGTATGTGGGAATGCTAGAATCTGTTTGGTAGATGGAGGGAAATTTTTGGATGGTTTGAAACAAGAAAGTATGTGTTATGCTTTGATTCCTAAGAAGCCTGAAGTAGTGAAGAAAGAGACTGAACCGGAGGAGGTAAGAGAGTTGCTGATAGAATACGAAGACATCATATCAGATAATGTACCTGAAGGATTACCACCTATAAGGAGTATCAGTCATCACATGGATCTTATACCAGTAGCAAGTTTGCCTAACAAAGCAGCACAACGAATGACACCGGCAAAGAATGAAGAACTGAATAGACAGATACAAGAGTTGTTGAGGAAAGGTTTGATTAGAGAAAGCTTGAGTCCTTGTGCAGTACCTATAGTGCTAGCACCGAAGAAGGATGGAGAATGGAGAATGTGTACTGATTCCAGAGCAATAAACAAGATCACAGTTAAGTATAGATTTCCTTTACCTAGGATGGATGATATCATGGATTGTTTGAGTGGAGCAAGATATTTCACAAAAATAGACTTGAAGAGTGGATACCATCAAATTAGAATCAGAGAAGGAGATGAATGGAAGACTATTTTTAAGACAAATGAAGGATTGTATGAGTGGTTAGTGATGCCTTTTGGATTGATAAATGCATCGAGTACTTTCATGAGATTGATGAATGAAGTCCTAAAGAAATTCTTGGGTAAGTTTGTGATTGTGTACTTGGATGATATTCTGATATTCAGTAAGACAAAAGAAGACAATTTGTTGCATATTAGACAAGTTTTATAGAGGTTGAGAGAAGAGAGATTGTTGATAAACATCAAGAAGTGTAGTTTCATGAAGGAAGAATTGGTATATCTGGGATTTGTGATTTCTGCAAAAGGATTGAAGATGGACCCTGAGAAAGTGAAAGCAATTATTGAATGGCCTACACTGGAGAGCATTGGAGAGGTTAGATCATTTCATGGTTTGGCCAGTTTCTACCAGAAGTTCATTAGAAATTTCAATTCAGTTTTTAACCCTATGACAGAGACAATGAGAGGTGACAGAAAAGATTTCAAGTGGAAATCAGGAGCAGATAAGAGTTTTGAGTTATTGAAGCAAAAAGTAACAGAGCAACCTGTTTTGGCATTACCAGATTTCAATGAGGTATTTCAAGTTGATTGCGATGCTAGTGTAAATGCAATTAGAGCAGTGTTAAGTCAAGAAAGTAGACATGTAGCATATTTCAGTGAGAAGTTGAATAATGCAAGGAAAAGATATTCAGTTTATGATCAAGAGTTCTATGCCATAATTCAATCCTTGAAGAAGTGGAGACATTACTTGTTGCCTAAGGAGTTTGTGTTGTATACAGATCATCAAGCTTTGCAGTATCTGAATAGTCAAAGTAAGTTGAATCAGAGACATATGAGATGGGTAGAGTTCATGCAGAGTTATACTTCTGTGTTGAATCATAGGAGTGGTAAATCAAACAAAGTTGTTGATGCCTTGAGTCGAAGAAGAAACTTGTTGACAGAGATGAGTTGAAGTGTTGGGTTTTGATGAATTGAAGAACATGTATGAGAGAGATATTGATTTTGCAAAACCTTGGAAAGCATGTAAGGAACCTATTGTGGTAGATAGGAGTAAGTGGTTGGATTATTTCATTCAGGAAGATATGTTGTTTAAAGGAAGTCAGTTATGCATGCCAAGAAGTTCTATGAGAGATAATTTGATCAAGGAGAAGCATAGCGGTGGATTGGCAGGACATTTTGGCATTGACAAGACAGTGGCCTTGGTAAGTGAAAATTACTTTTGGCCTCAGATACATAAGGATGTTCAAAGATTTGTGCAGAGTTGTAGAGTTTGTCAAGTTGCAAAAGGGAGTAGTCAGAACACTGGATTGTATAAACCTTTGACAGTACCGAAGAGACCTTGGGAAGACATAAGCATGGATTTTGTAATGGGATTACCTAAGACACGGAGAGAAAATGATTCAATATTTGTAGTGGTTGATAGATTTTTAAAAATGGCTCATTTCATACCTTGTAAGAAGATAACTGATGCAGTGCATGTAGCTGACCTATTTTTCAAGGAGATTGTGAGATTGCATGGATTACCTAGGAGTATAGTTTCAGAAGGAGTATAATTTCATACAGAGACACAAAGTTTGTTGGTTACTTTTGGAAGACACTTTGGAAAAAGATGAATACAGATTTGAAGTTCAGTTCTACTTTTCATCCATAGTCAGATGGATAGACAGAGGTAGTGAATAGGAGTTTGGGAAACTTGTTGAGATGTTTGGTTGGAGACAAAGCCAGAAGTTGGGATTTGATTCTTTCACAAGTAGAGTTTGCCTACAATAATTTTGTAAATAGGAGTACTGGAAGAACACCTTTTGAGATTGTTACCGGAGTGAATCCTAGGGGAGTTGCAGAATTAAGAGATATCAGTACAGAAGCTAAGAGGAGTGCAAAAGCAGAAGAATTTGCAAATCATATGAAGATAGTACATAATCAGGTGAAGAAGCATTTGGAGGACATGAACAGTAAGTACAAAGAGAGTAGATGAGAAGAGAAGACATAAGGAATTTCAAGTTGGAAATGAAGTGATGGTGTACTTGAGAAAAGAAAGATTTCCAGTTGGGACTTATAACAAGTTGAAGATGAAAAAGTTTGGACCTTGTAGGATACTCAGGAAATTTGATTCAGGAAATGCATATGAAGTGGAATTACCGAAGACATTGGGTATTTCACCTATTTTCAACATTGCAGATCTCTATCAGTATCATGAAGCAGAGTTCAGTGACAGCATGGAAGAAGACTTGAAGAAGCAGTTACCACAACAAGCACCGGAACAGATTGAAGACATTTTAGACAGTAGAGTTGGATGCAGCACTAGAGGAAGACAATACAAAGAATACCTTGTGAAGTGGACAGGCAGACCGAAAGAAGATTCATCTTGGATTTCTCAGGCTAAGGTGGACCGTCTGGGTTCTCCCCTAGCCCCAGCAAAGTGAGGGACTCACTTTTTCAATAACCTCGGATGTCTGATGCAGGAGCATCCCTGGTTCAAGAGAAATCTTGCATCAACCAAAAACATTTGTATTTCAGTTTGTTTGCATTTTCAGTTCTTTCATTTTCTAGTTCAGTTTAGGTAGTTCAGTCAGTAGCAGTTCTCAGCTTATAGTCTGGTTTTGGCAATTCACATCTTGCAGATCTGGACTTAGCATCTACATTCATTCATCTACATCATATCAAGAATTTAGAACATTTGGATCAGTTACCAGAAAGATATTGCTATTAGAAGTTGACTATTTCCTTAGAGCAGAGCATTCTAACAGTTCCTGATAAGCAGCTGAAGGAGAAAGGCTTGCGGATCGTTCCTTGACTTGTGGATCTCATTGACACATCATTCAATTTTCTTTGGTTCATGGTCGACCTTCCCCAAGGGTCCACATGTTGTTCCATTCATTTGAGGAAGTTTTCTATGCATTTAGGTCTGACCTATCTCTGAACACATTACAACTCTTCATCGGAGTTTGTGACCTTCCTTGGCTGACGCAGAGGAATCTATTGGTCCGGAAATGATATATAAAGATGTAATAGATCCTTAGGAAGTAGTTATCAAGTTGATGGTATAGTGATAGATGATAATTTGGATTTTATGTGAAGGGAGCTTCAAAGCCTTATCTTGCGCATGAGTGTAATCAGGCTTGTGAGCCCTAATTGTAAGCCCGCATGTTGCCGGCCAGATTGTATTTGAATTCTTTGATATATTGAATAATTGAATCTGCACTTGTTCTATTTCTTTGAGTTGTTTTCGTTGTGTTTACTCTTGCTGCACGGTCCGGACAGTTCATTCTATGAACCCTCCTACCATGACTGCACCACCATTAACGGGCATTAACGCCACCGCCGATGACTTCAAATATTCGCTAGTGCCACCAAACTACCCTGCGGTAAGATGAAACCACTCCCATGCCTTTAAAGTGGTTTTTTGTCTAACATAGGTGGATTTGTAGCTTCTAGGTGGTTTTGAGCCTGCAAATAGGTGGTTTTGCCACAGAGACCGGTAGTTTCCTCCTATAGGTTGTTTTTCACCCCTCATCCCGACAATTTTTCTGCTAAATCAGGCAGTTTTCGCCCTAAGTCAGTGGTTTCTGTCGAATACAGAGTGGTTTTTTGATGGTTTTGTTTTCTTTCCATAGGGGCTTTTTTTTTCCAGTGAAAGGGAATATTCTGCTGACATCAGCGCCAGAGGGGCCATTTTTGCTCCTCAAAGCCTTAAAAGGGGGCTTTTTTTTCTTTTTTTCATAACTTTTGTCCACGGAGGCAAAATCAGGCAAACGAGATATCGTTGGAAAGTTGACAGAGAGCACTTCGCAGTGCTATTAGTATTTTTTTGATATTTTTCTATAGGTGACTAATATAGCAGTTTGAAGATAGATCTTTATTTTTCACTTCCAAGCTCACAACTTTTTTCCACGATCTCTGACTTTCACAATTCTTGCGGCATCAGAAAGGTATTAAGGAGCTCTACAAATCCATCCATGCACTTTTCTTAGATTTATCCCCAAGTTCATTTTATTCCATTTGTTAGTTTTTTATCTTTTGTGTGATAACTTGGACATTTTGGCACTTGAGAAAGTGAAACTTGTTTTAGAGGGATTTGTTTGCTGTGATAAATCATTAAGCAATTGTAATCTCCCTTGAATCTCATTTTTAAGAGATTTTGATACTTTCCCAACTTTGGTCCCTTTGGGACAATTGTAAATCGCACTAAGTATAAAGTGCGACAATTATTCATTTTTTGGGGGGTGATCTCTTTGATTGAGTAATAGGGGGTGTACTTGTGTTCTTTTTTGTACTCTTGCATCATGGATCCAAACAAACTTCCTCTACTCACACCATATAAACTATCATGAGTGGAAAACTAAAATGGAGATTCATTTAAGAAGTTTGAAAATTTATAGAGTAACAATGGGTATAGAAATTAAACCAACAACAACTGCAGAAAAGAGAAAGTGGTACAATAGATGTGATCAAGCCTATGGAACACTATGCTTGTCTATTTCTCCTAATCTCCTTTTTCATATTGAATCTTGTAAAACACCCAATGAAGTGTGGACTACCTTAGAAAATCTCTTTGGTAAACAAGATACTATAAGAGGTTTCAAATTGGAGAATGAACTAATTGGTTTGAATCCAACCAATTTTGTAAGCATCCAAGACTTCTTCACAAAACTAAAGTCACTTAGATTGCAGCTTAAACAATGTGGAATTGAGAAAGAGGACACTCAATTGATTCTTTCAATCCTTGTCAAGCTTGGTCCTGACTATTCAATTTTTGTTTCTACCTTTTATGCTACAATGGATGCACTTGGGAAAGCTTTCACAATGCCTTCACTTGATGAGTTTGTTGCATCACTCACAAGTGAGCAAGCTAAGTTAGTACACATGGGCACATTGAAGTCTCCTAAACCTCAAGCACTTCTTGCTAATCAAGGTACAAAGGATCAAAACGCTTCAACTAGCAAACGCAAGAAACAGAAAATAAGGGATTTCAAGAACAATGAGCAAGCAAAAGAGTCAACCAAATCACCTAAGTCCTCATCCTCTCCCAAGGAGGAATCATCTAAGAAGGAGAGACCAAAGTGTGCATATTGCAAGAAACTAGGACATGATGAGCATAAGTGTTATGAGAAGAAAATTGATGAGTTGACTCACATTATTCGAAATTACAATATCAAAATGCCATCATCATCACCTAGTACATCCTCTTCTTCGACACCATCATCATCTAAACAGACAGGGACAACAGGCATTGCTAATGGGACAATCAAAGGAAAAGGACAAGCATTGTTTGCTTCTACAAGTCTTTAGTCAGAGAGATGGATTCTTGATTCAAGAGCTTCTCATCTTATGACATCTTCACAAGGGATGTTCTCTTCATTTGAGTCATGTACTTTGCCACCTATTTTGATGGGTAACAATACATACATGCATGAAATTGGAAAATGGACAATTGATATTGGTGAGGGGACTTTCAACAATGTGTTGAGTGTACCTTCCTTGTCAACCAATCTCCTTTCCATCTACCAGATTACTCATTGTGGTGCAGGCAAGACAGTTGAATTCACTCCTGATTCAGTGATCATATGAGACTTAGAGAGTAGAGATATCATTGTTGTTGGAATGGCTGATCATGCATCTCTCTTGTATACTTTCTCCTATTTTTCTTCTTCTGATGAAGTAGATCCATTGATTGATATTCACACTCATGCATCAAGTGTGAATCATGTTTCTGAGGAGAACTTTGGTCACTTGAACCTTGGTGTTATTTCGCCCACTTTGGTTCATGAGACTAGTGTTGAGCTTGCATCACCTCAACCTCCCGCTTCTTCAGAAATCAACATCGACATGGTTTCATCTACTACAGTTGAGCAGGATTATACAGGTCTTTCAGACACAACTTTGTGGGATACTTTCTTGGCAGGTATATCAGACTTGTTTTGTGAGTCTCATATTGTAGATTTGGAGGACACACTTGAGGGGATATCTCTCCTCTTTGATGACAGTTACAACACAACTGTTATCCCATCTACTTCATCTTTGGAGGTTGTTCTTCATGAGTCTACCCAAGATTTTGGATTGGTCACACCTCATTACATTGTGCCATTCTTTGATTCTAACACGTGGACACTTGAGCAGTTTTCAGAGACATCATACATCATGAGACTTCTTCCCTCATCTCTCTTCTTGGAGATGGAGTTTCTTCTACATCAGCCTTTTGATTGGTTTCTTCCTAAGGGGAGAAATGTTGTTTGTAGGTACAAGAGACTTTCCAGTGTTCATCTTCAGGTATTCACCATCGGCACAGGAGCTACTTCATTATGGGGGGATCTATTGTCTCACACTTGCTCTCGTATGGGGGGTAATTGGTTGTATATATATGTGATAGAAGTTGTCCTTGGGGGGTCATGTTGAGTCCTCCTACTATCACTTCTTCTTTCACTTTCATTTGTTTTTTGCATTCTCACTTTTGGAGAGGAGGTTTTTTCCCATAAGGTGTTCTCCTTTTCTCCAATTGAGATTTGTTGTACATGGGTACCTAACATGGCCTAGTAGTTGGGGCCCATCATCATCATCCATCATTGCATCTTGCTTTAGTCAGCTCCTCCCTAAGTTGCACTTAAGGGGGGTGTTGGTGTGAACAGGGTTATCACCTAACCGATTTACCCTTGTGTGGATAATTCATATTATTGAACTATTTATTAGTTAAAAAATATTCAGACATCACACATAATTCACACATGTTAAGTTGACTTAGTGAGTCTTCTAGGTGTTTCTAGTTTAGTCTAGTTATGTGTTGAGTTGTTGATAGTTGGAGTGAGTTGTCTTATCATCCACATGTGCAATTAGTTATCATCCTCTAATTGTCACATGTTGTAGGAATATCTCCACTTTCCACTCCACCTTTCTAGCTCTCACCTTGCCTTCATAAGAAAGGCTTTCTTCATGTATTGTAATCTCTTGTAATCTTTTGCATTCATTGATAGAATAACATTATTCTCTCATTTGATCTCTCTTGTGATTTCATGAAGTCCTAGATCCTAGGTGGCTCCAATAATAGCCAAATCTAACATTTTATTTGGAGTTCCTATTTCAGTTTTAATTGATACAGGTGCCACGGAATGTTTTATTTCTTCAAAAATTGTAAATAAGATACCTAGAAAAGGAGGATACATGGCAAACACTTGGTCTATAGAATATACAAATCACACCAAGGCTTGGGTAGAGAAATGCATGTTTGAAGCTTGGGTTGAACTTCCAAGCTTTTCCACAGAAGTAAATCTATATGTAGCCCCACTTGGCTCGTATGATGTTATCCTAGGGATAAATTGGGTATGGAGACATTGAGCCAAAGTTGATTGTTATTCCAAGACAATAGATTGTTTGGATGACTTAGCAAACAAAACCTTTCTCCAAGAGAAACCTAGAGAAGTCAAACTAAGGCAAATTTCTTCCTTAGAAATGAAAAGGGTACAGAAAAAAGGATGCCAACTTTTTGCTGTCAAGATGGAAAAAATAGATGAAGCAAAGGAAACCTACTTCCAAGATGACTTGATGTTTTATGAATCTCAAAAACTTAATGAAGTAGGGATGAAGGATTCCATAGGTTAGAAAGGATTAGATATGGACAAGTATCCGTTCCTCAGAGATTTTGAGGATGTATTTAGGGATGAACTACTAGGGTTACCCCCTAAGAGAGATTTTGATTTTGCCATTGATATTATTCCTGGGTCAGAGCCCATTTCTAAAGCCTCCTACATGATGACCATGACAGAACTAATGGAGTTAAAGGCTCAACTGCAAGAGCTACTAGATAAAGGGTTGATTAGACCCAGTGTGTCGCCATAGGAAGTGCCTATCATTTTTGTGAAAAAGAAAGATGACACTTTGCGGTTGTGCATAGATTACCACATGTTAAACAAAACAAGGTCATTAAGAACAAATATCCTCTACCTCGCATCGATGATCTTTTTGATCAGATGAGGGATGCAACAATATTTTCCAAGATTGATCTTCTATCAAGATATCACCAATTGAGGTTGAAGGATGAAGACATCCATAAGACATCCTTTAGAACCAGATATGGACATTATGAATTCACAGTCCTACCTTTTGGGTTGACAAATGCTCCAGAAACCTTTATGAATCTTATGAACAGTGTGTTCAGAGACTGTCTAGACAAGTTTGTCTTGGTATTTCTAGATGACATTTTGATCTATTCTAAGAATGAAGAAGAACATACGCGACATTTGATAATAGTTCTTCAAAGATTAAGAGAGCATAAGTTATATGGCAAGCTCTCTAAGTGTACTTTCTTTCAGGAAGAAGTACAATATTTGGGTCATATAATTTTAGCTAAGGGAATAACTGTGGACCTAGCTAAGATTAAGGCTATTTCTGAATGGCCAAAACCAAGAAATGTTCATGAGGTCTGAAGTTTCATGGGCCTTGCTGGTTATTATAGGAAGTTTGTGAAAAACTTCTCTAAAATTGCACATCCAATAACTTCATTGCAGAGAAAGGGAAAGAAGTTTGAATGGTCAGAAAAGTGCCAGGAGGCCTTTGACCTACTGAAGGAAAAATTGAATTCAGCTCTGATATTGAAAATACCTGACCCAGAAGGTCAATTTGTAGTCATTATCGATGCCTTAGGGGAAGGCTTAGGTGGTGTACTAGTCCAGGATGGACATGTCATTACGTATGAATCATGCAAACTAAAAAACTATGAACAAAATTATGCCCCACATGATTTAGAACTCGCAACAGTCATTCACGCACTTCAAATGTGGAGACACTATCTGCTCAGAAAACCATTTGAGTTAAAAACATATCACCAGGGACTTAAATATCTATTCACTCAACCCCATCTTAATGCTCATCAAAGAAGATGGTTAGAATTTATCTCAGATTATGATTTCAAGATTAAATATATTTAGGGAAAAGAAAATCGAGTGGCAGATGCTTTAAGTAGGAGAAGGCATATCTCTTCTATGATCTCTATACATTCTGATTTTAGAAATTAGGTGTTACAAAAATCTAAGGGAGATGAATTTTACGAGCAGGTAAAACATGCCCTTGAGAAGAAACCACAGAATCTAAAATATGAAGGATTCAACCTTGAACCAGATGGGTTATTAAGGTTTAAAGGAAGGATGTATGTACCTAACTCAGTAGAGTTAAGGAATATGGTTTGGAAAGAGGTTCATTCTGCACCATATTCTGGGCATCTTGGAGTAACCAAGGTACTCACTGATGTGAAACCTTTATATTTTTGGAAAGGAATGAAGATGGATGCTACAAATTTTGTAGCTACTTGTATTGAATGCCAAAGGGTGAAGGCGGAACACCAACACCCCGCAGGATTATTATACCCTCATGAAATTCATGAGTGGAAATGATAGATTATAAGCATGGATTTTGTGCAAGGGCTTCCTATGTCAAGGAATAGGCACAATTCTATTTTGGTTGTAGTGGACAAACTCAACAAAGCAGCCCATTTTATACCTGGAAACTTGACGGATGGGGCACCCATCATTGCTCAAAAATTTGTTCAAGAGATTTTTAGACTGCATGGCATTCCTGAGAAGATTATCTCAGATAAGGATGCACGGATGACATCGAGGTTTTGGCAAACCTTGTTCTCTTCACTTGGTACATAGTTGAACATAAGCTCTGCTTATCATCCTGAAATGGATGGACAAACTAAAAGGGTGAACCAAGTGTTGGAGGACTTATTAAGGATGTATTGCATGGATCAATAATACAAATGGGAGGATTATCTTCCTCTAGTGGAATTTGCCTACAATAACTATTATCACTCAGCTATTAAGATGACACCATTTGAGGCATTATATTGACGAAAGTGTCGAACCCCTATAAACTGGGATAAGCTAGAAGATAGGGTTAGCCTTGGTCCAAAAATGTTGTCTGAAATGGAAGAACAAGTCCATTTGATTAAAAGGAGGCTAGCAAAAGCCAATGATAGATAAAAGAGTTATGCATATGCAAAGTGTATTGCAAGGCATTTCACTGTAGCAGATACAGTTCTCCTAGGGTAAAACCTCAAAAAAGCTTCATTAAATTTGGAAAAATGTCCAAACTGGCACCAAGATATGTGGGCCCTTTTGAAATTCTAGAAGAAGTCAAACCAGTGGCATTTAGAATTGCTCTACCACCAGCACTTGCCATGATGCATAGTGTGTTTCATGTTTCATATTTGAAAAAGTTTCATTCTGTTGATATCAAATTCCTATGCTTGATTGGAATATGCTATAGGTGAAAGACCCAGGAGTGGTGGTGATCGAGCCCATCAAGGTGCTCGAAACACGTAAGCTATGCTTACATAACAAGGAAATAATAGTGTGCAAGGTCCAATGGGACCAATATTCGGTGGAAAATGCCACTTGAGAAAATTATGATGATTTCTATGCTAGATTTCCTAATCTTTTCTGAGACATTTGATATTATGCTTTGAAAAAAAAAATTATATTATGTTCGTTTATCTTAAAGACAATTAATCATCGAGGATGATGATTCTTATGGGGGGAGATATGTTACATCCCCAATTGACAATTAGACTTAATCATTAACTTGGCATGATAACCAGGAGGATGAGTCATAGTTAATTGATTTGATATTGTGGAAATATCTGATTTAACTCTTGATTATGGAGTAGTTACTGATATTAAATAGTTTTGAAAATTAAATGATTTATATTACGAGATACGATAATGATGCACTGATCATAATCTTGTGGTCCTGAGTGTGAACAGGAAAATGAACGTCCTTTGAAGAAGGAAGGAGAGTATCATCTTGGAGGAAGGGTTAGACGTTGTGAAAACAAAAGGTTGACTAGCCATCTGAGTGTCGATGTCTATGTCCTTCTTAATCCTTTCGTAAGTTGACACATGTCTTGTCTCTTTTCTTTAGCTTCCATGTTCTTTGTCAATCATCATGTCGTTGGAGTTACCACGACAAGTTATGACAACCAAGTGATGTTCTTGGAACATCTTCCCTAGTTGAGAGACAATAGTGTTAAGAGACGAGGAGGTCCCTCATTATCTTTTTGTTCTCGGGGATTATTATTTCCTTAGTCATTCAACTAATGGGGATAGTCAATTTCGGGGGAGTATTGCTCGACCCCGACAATCGACGATTTTGATTGTGACTCAATTTATATTTTCTATTATATAGTGTTAATCCTTAAGTAAGTATGTAAACCTTTAAATAGGTTGAATTGCAATAATAATATTGTTATTATCTTTCTTTCCATAACATTCAATTATTATCGAATGCTTTTAATTTGTTTTAGTCAGCCTTTAGTAAGGATGGAGTGATTTGAGCTCATCCTATCTTGCACAATACTTGGATTGAGCCACTTTTATGGAACAAATTGTATGGAAAGGTAGTTACCTTCCAAAACGGCATGCCAAGAGTCAGCCGGACTATCGAGCCTTGATTATTATTCTTTTGTTAGTAGACTTTGGTGGAGAGGGAGATTTCGTGTGGTAAGTTGGGGTTTATGAGCAGGGTGGTGAAAGCTATAGAGATATAGCACTGGTAGATTTGAAGCCGTGTGCAACTCGACAGAGATTGGGACTGGAATGACATCCTCATCGAAAGCACTGTCCAGGTAATACGGTGGGCAATATCCTATGTGCATTCGATAAATATATAACCTTGATTGTGTTTAATCTCTTTTAGAGATAGTTTGATGTTTTTGGTTATATCATATGTTTAACTCTAAGGCACAAGGCATGTGAGGCCATGTCATGATATATGAAAACCTTTTCACAGTTGTAGCTCAAGGCTGTTACAGCTGAGCTATCAGTATTTCTAGTTGTATTCCATATTATAGCTCAAGGTTTTAGGCCAAGCTTACCATGTTATCCTTATGATGAGAACAAGCTCAAAGCCATAATGGTTGAGCTGGAAAACAAACAAACTTCTATATGAAAGAACTCACTGTTATAAAGTTGAGCTTTGAACCCCATTGTAATCTTTCAAGACTACACTTTAGACTGTATGGCTGAATGTTGATACATGGAAAATTTATCTAAGACTGTGCTCTAGGCCGTGAGGCTGAGGTAGTAAAGTATTGTAATCCTACCAGTGGCTAATATCGGGGCTTAAAAGCCAAGAAGCGACTGCGCCATGCTTTATTTGTGAAACTTGCTTGAGGCCATGAGGCCGAGTCTTTAGAAATGAATTATTTTTTTATATATCTAAGCTAGGGTTTTATGACCCAACCATAATACATTTTACATTTTGTAGAGCTCGAAGTCATTATGGTTGAGCTTGTTATCAATGTATGATAAACACACGTCATATAATGACATGGTTGGAGCTTAAAGAGCTCTCAAATGGAGTAAAGAATAACTGCAGAATGGTCATGAATGAATAATACAGTCACGTGACTGTAGTCATAGTCGTGGAGGCAATAATATCAATAATACAGTCACTCGACTATGGTGACAGTCAAGGAGGCAAAAAAATCATTAATACAGTCACTTGACTATGTTGACAGCCGGGGAGGCACTTAAATGATAGTGTGATTACAACACCTAAACTAAAACCGAGTCGGGTTTGTATGGAAAGCCGATATGAATCTTTTATAGGGTCACTTAAACTGTCAACAATTATATATTTAAACCCTCAAATTTGAAGGTGGTGAGACCATTTGAGAACAGGGTCTCATCTCAAAATAGATAGAATGTGTTTATAAAATAATACCGACTTGTTCTTTTTGTTTCTTAATTAAGACTTATTGTTAAGTGTTATGAGTTATATTTGCTTTACTTTACTTACTTAAGTGTAAGCTTATAGGATTGGTGAATAACACCTAAAGCTTATAAGGATAAGAAGAGATATTAATCTTAATGAATCTAACTTACTCTACTAAGGCATGGTATGCCTTGAGTACATGTAATTGACTTCATGACATGTGATGATTTACTATTGAAAGTGTAAACCATGGGAGACCAGGGTGGTCAAAATGGTTGAATTTGATATGAAATGAAAACAAATAAGGTGACGAGGAGTCACTAGTTCCTCGTTACGAGGATAACCTATTTAATCGTAACTATTCTGTGATGGGAATCGAATGTCCAAGTATGGGCAATGAATAGAATGGATCCCACTCATACTAGACCTAAAGAACAAAGTCGTTAAGAACTTACTGTAGGACATGATAGCTTATAAGTTGAGTTAGGGTGGTGGACATCAGATGACATTCATTGTGCAACGTGTATGTATGTAAAATTTTGGCCAAAGTAATGCATCCGTCTTTGCATGCATTATCGGTCCACAGTGTTCCAAATGGCTTAAGTGTCTCTAGTAGTGTCATACAAGTTAGAGTGGATCTATAGTGTGTGACCGTGAGACATTAGGAAGGACACAACACCAGATACTTAGATGGCTAACCATATGGTTTCTAATGTCTAACCTTTCCATGAAGGGTAGGGTCGCTTCCAGTTGGGAAGTTGAGCAGGGGACCACAGGTCTATGGTTAGAGGAAAAGCACCAGGATGATGCTCTCCTTTCCAAGCATGAGACAATCCAATGCTTATGAAGACAGATGTCATTGATTCCAGATACAGTGTTGCATTTTATGACCAATTGGTCTATTGTAATGTGAAAACTTGATTATGATGCCTAGAGCATACAATGTATTTGATTAGTGATGGTTACTCACTAAAGATTGTAAATGTTTACTGAATTGTAAGCTTTGTTATATCTTAATTTGATTAACATACTTAATTTATGGAAAAGATTATGTTTCTTTTGGTTCAAATTTTGATTATCTCTATCAATTGTTAATTAATGACTTGATTAAGATACATGTTTAAGTTAAATCTTGAGCATTATGGTAAGTGATGTTACATCACTCCCCTGGGTGACTACACCCCTAAAACATATAGACTTGCCTTTCCCTGTACTAATAATGTGGCTGAATACATAGCTTTGATAATTGGTCTTAAGATGACAGCTCAATGGAATATCCAACAGTTACAAGTTTATGGAGACTCCCAATTGGTCCTCAAACAAGTAAGTGATGAATACAACACTAAGAACGACAAGTTGATTCCCTACAAGCACATGGTGGATGAATACAAACTTCACTTCACCTACATTTAGTTTGAACAGGTACCTCGCCTTCATAAAAAAATAGTTGATGCCATGGCTACCATTGGATCCCTCTTGGATATGCCTCATGATAGCTATCAGTGTGAATTCCTTGTGGAATAACTCCTCCTGCCATCATATAGGGTCATCATATCTACGCCTATCTCCAACATCACACAATCCCATCTGAATTCTCTCACAAACAACAAAGATCCCTCATTCGCCAAGCCTTTCGCTACACTATCCTTGCTAACACCCTTTATCGTCGAAGCTATGATGACACTCTCCTGTGATGTTTAAATGTAGAAGAACCTTCACTCATCTTACATGAAGTCCACACATGCATTTACGGTGCCCACACAAGTGGTATTGTCCTAGCCAAAAAGATCCTACGTACGGGATACTATTGGCCTACTACGGAACATGATGCATGTGAATATGTGAAGAAATTCAAGTCTTGTTAGCAGCACATAGACCTCATTCACACTCCCTCTCAGGCATTGCAACCAATCACGAAACCATGGCCCTTCTCTCAATGGGGCCTAGATATCATTGGCAAGATGCACCCTTCTTCCTCTAATGGCCACAAATTCATCATTACTGCCACCAGATACTTTACAAAGTGGGTCGAAGTTGTTCCCCTCACTTTCACAACTGGCTCGTAGATTGCTAAATTCATCCTCTACCACATCATTTGTCAATATGGCATCCCATCTGCCCTTTTCACAGATAATGAAAAACCATTCAAAAATAATGATGTTCATACCCTTTGTGAACAATTCCACATTCAACATCATTGGTCCACTAGATATTACCCCCAAGGTAAAGGCTAAGCCGAGGCAACTAATAAAACTCTACTCAAAATCCTCAAGAAAATTGTCAATGTAACTGGTCACAACTGGCACCTCCACATCCATCCCGTCCTTTGGGCCTACAACACTAGCATTCATACCCCAACTGGAACCACTCCATACTCACTCATCTTTGGAGATAAATCCATCTTGCCAATTGAAATTGAACTCCACTCCTTACGCATTTCCTTGCATAATATCATCACTGAAGAAGAATATTGTGTTGCATGCTTGCAAGAATTAGAGCTATTGGATGAGCGGCGCCTCAACACCTTAAATCATCTCCAATCATATCAGAATTCATAGTAGGTGACCTAGTCCTAAAAGAAAATCAAAGGAATTTTTCATAATGCAACAAGGAAAATTTGAACCCAATTGGTTAAGCCCCTATGTAGTTGTCTCTAAATATGGTTCAGGAGCATACCGACTCACCACTCTTGAAGGTGACAAACTTGAAGAACCCATGAACATTATCCATCGTAAAAGCTTCTATGCCTAGGTTGTTGAATACCCTATTAAAAAATACAAAAGATAAAAAAAGTTAAAAAATCCAAAAAAAAAAGCAAAAAAGTAAAGAAAAATCATTCGTCTTATGGTGAAAACCACTTCCCATGGTGCCTTGGGCAAGTACCATGATGAAAACCTGTTTACAGGCATCATGTGTAGGTTCGAATCGGATCCATTATTCATCCATCCTCCCATTATTGCTACATACATCATTTCCACTTTGTATCCCTCCATCAAATTTCCCTGTCGTATGAGCTTCCATCCCCTTGACCTCCAACTACGTGACCTCCTCAGTTTCCCACCTTGCCTCCATCACTTTTTAAAGATAGTAATAGAAAAGAAGAAATCACACCCATGATGGATCCTCACACTTGGATTCTCCCCCATCCTCCATCTAGCTTCATCCCCTAGTCCCTTTCGTGGTTCTTTTCAACATCACGTCTTTACACCACCAACGAGTCACCTAGTGGGTTACTCTATCTCCCTCACCATCCACCTAGCCTACCACATCATCCCCATCTTCCTTGATCCTTCATCTTCCGGTCCATTTCGTGGTTTTTAAACATCATGTCTTTGCACCTCCAACAAGTCACCCTCTAATTACCATCAAGCCTCTATTCCTCCACCATCCCCTTATCCTCACATCACCATCCTATTCTACTCCTAACCATATTTTTAATACCATGGTGTGGTCTAAAAACTGACAATTCCATCCTCTAAAACCATCTACATCAAATCATCCCCATATTCCCATTGATCAATTCGCCAGAACTACATACAATCATCACCTGCACCCTTGTGTGCCTTGATCCCATGGATATAGGGTATGTAGGTAGTTTGGAATACCAAGGATGTATCTAATATTCAGGCACATAGGATGCCCCCCTCACCAACCTTTTTGGTTTTCCCTACTATCTGAGCTTGCTTTCTCCATCGATCACATTCCATCAACCATCTACACTCACCCTCCTTACAACCACACCATCCTCTCTCATCTCCACCTTAGACTTGACCCCCATCCGACAAGCACCTTATGCATACCTACACAAGCATCCCACTTTAATCAAAATAACCTATGCCAAGGCTCTTCACGACCATAGCCTATTGACTACATATCTACCTTCTTATCATTCAAAGTTCTCCAAATCATCATCAAACCCTACCTTACGGATGCATCCTTCCTACAATCGGCAAAATCCTCAATCCGCATAACTCTTGGCAAGAGATATGATGGTTGTATGTTGGTCAGTTAGTCTTTTGTTTGCTGATTTTATTTTTGTTCCATTCCCTGATCACTTCAAAACCACCTTGATCTTTCTATATCTTGGTGTGTGGCGAAGGGCTCAGAATGGGGCATCGTCATTGCTTTTGTATGTCGTGCATGTTGGATGCTTCTTATTAGTATTAAGTATGATAAAGGTGAATGATGAAAACTAGCATGCACACTAGATTAAACCCTCCTCCATAATAACATTCAAAGACAAGACTGAGCCAAATTACTACCAAATGGAGGAGGATTTAGCTACAGATATTATACTCTTGTTTTCTATGGAAAGATCAGATTCAACCAAGCCTTTTTATCAAACCCTAGATCAAATATGCACTAGACCCTAGTTCTAGGATGATCAGCTTACAACAGACAAAAAATTATTGAAACCCAGAATCCACAGACATAAGAATGATCAAAGAGATACTGAAACCTATGTCTCAAAAGTTGAAGTGTCAGAGGATGAAATAAGAGGTGCCCAAGTCCTAAAAGTTAGAATCTGCCAGGGCTATAAATTGGAGATATGTTGTAAGTGATGCTCAGATGCCAGATCTGGTGTCAAAAGTCCCAAAAGACTAGGGCGCCAACTAGCCAAGTCTTTTCAGGGGAATATTCCTGAAGTTCTATCAGATCCCAAAACCCTAATTCTTGCACAATCTTCCTGTATCTTCACCTTTCTTGAATCCTGCACTTGTAACCTGTACACAAGTTGACTAGAGAGGGTTTGGGGGGTTATGGTGTTTAGGGATTTTCCTCAGTCAAACCCCCGAATGGCATTCAAGCATTCCAAAACTGTTGATAGATAAAGAGAGCATGCCCTAGTAGGGTAGAGGCTAAACAAAATGATGATAGAATGATTCAAATAACAATGATATCACCTATGTGGTGAAGCCCTTAGGAGAATGAAGATCCTTCAACACATAAGGAGATGGATGATGACTTCAAACCTACAACAACACACACAAGGACAACACAAATCTACTCTAGAAACACAATGAATGCTTTGAATGCTCTTTGCTCCAAGATCATAAGTTGGCGATCTCTTGCTTACTTCAAAATGAATTAAAAAACACACTTATATATGATTTCCCGCTAACATTCATCAAATTAAACCGCAAGATCTGACAAAGGGAAACCTTTTGAAAGGTCCCAGGCTGACATGCCACTAATTTACCCCAACCAATCAGTGAGGACTTGGGTGCCAACGCCCCTTTTTAGTTTGGGATAAGATTAGTGAGGTCCCAAGGTCCCAAATTGTCATGGGTGTTAAGAAATTTTCTTCGGGATGATCAATTATAATGCATAATGTAGTAAATGGGACCTAGGAGCTAAAAAAGAAGGTAAAAAGGCAAGTGGACACTTCTTACTCCCTAACATTTAGCCCCCGTTTTAATGTGTGTGTGATCTTACAATCAGTACATGCATTAAAGTATAGTCAAACCACATCAATCACACCAAGCACTAGAGCCAAAGGCACACACTAAGCTTGGAAGACTATTTCTAGCCTCAATCTCAAGCAAGCATAAGAAGACACATGAGTCACACACAAAACGAAGAAGACAGTACAGAAGCACGCAATACATGGAGAATATAGTGAAAGGCACATAATACATGGAGAAGACATGAACACAGTCATGCAATACACAAGGTATACATGAAGATAAGACATGATTAAATAATTATATAACCATAACTAGGCGATGGGGGGAGCTCATCGCTACACGCCACCATCAAAGGCAAACAAAACACACAATGTGTTGGGAGCTCATCGCTACGTGCTACCATAAAACATGCAAATCACACAGCGTGGGGGAGCTCATCGCTATGCATTGCCACTAAAACACGCAAGACACACAAGGAATACACATGAAAAACACAAGAAATACACGAGCACTGTAGAGTATGTTGTCAACACACTATACATATTAATCACAACAAACACATGCGATGGGGAGGAGCTCATCACTACACTCCACCATCTAAGACACGCCAAACACACCTGACGGTTGAGCTACACTACCACAACTGCCAAAGACACGCTTAAGGGAGAAAAACTCAAGATCCAACCCTGCCTCCGTAGAGGAATTTTTAAAAGGATGTGCAACTGCTCAAGGGAATACAAAATCCCACCTTCCACAGAAGGGATTTCAAAATGCAACCCCACCTACATCGCGTAGATGCCTTACGGTGAAAAGGAAGCATGTGCACAAAGTATACAACCCCACTTGCATCATGGAGATGCCTTGCGGTGAAAAGGAAGCATACACAACACACAAAACGAAGTATACAACCCCACCTACATCGCGAAGATGCCTTATAGTGAAAAGGAAGCATAGACAAACACACTTTATCACAATATCTAAGATATCTAAGTATTTACCACAATATATGCCCCCACCTTAAAGTGGTTGATCCCGCCTGCTAGTAGCAATTACGTTTAAGGTAAGATTGAAAACATGGAAGGGAAGAAGAGCTTTCACAAACCCCATGCCCCAAAGTGACATGTGCTTAACAATCACTGAATGTTCCTAATAATCACACACATTAGTATCAAATTCTAATCATCAACAATATTCATGCACATAAGTAAGGTAACATACCACATAAACAAACCAAGGCTACACTTGCGGGTTCGGAACCGAGTATAACCATGAGGTTATACTTCTAATATCTCAGAAGCAAGTGTAGCACAAGGTGAGACACAAAACATACCAAAGTGCCTAGAAGTAGATTTAGAGAATAGCAAAGGCTTGTTACAAGAATTTCATGACACGATACATGATCACATCACAACACAAAGTGATTCTACTAGTCAAGCGTCTGTAACATATTAACCTCATCTTCATATATGGACTAGGTCCATTTTTATTTTCTTTTTGTAGGGGCACACGATCCTTATCAGTATTTAACTGATATCATCATCTGCCGACTAGTAGAGTCACTGAAGAATGAAAACATGAAAAATAAGAGAGGAGACAAAAGTGACTTAGATGCACAACATGGGAAGATGCTCCCAAGACAATTTCCACAATGTTATGTCTCCAAGGAACCACACACAACAATTACAATAAGAGAGATGAGAATAGAAGAATAGAGAAACAAATAGAAGAAGTATCACAACAAAGGCGGTCTCCTTGTATCCTTGACCTTATGAGAGTATCAATGGTCATCCAAGGAGACCTAAACAACTTTTAACACAACATGGGGGGGACACAACACAACACATTAGAGGAGGCCACCCGTGAGAGAAACTCAAAGAGGTGCTACATCAAAGGTGGCTAAATGGGTGAGAAATACTTACCTGTTATGAAATGCAACCGCACTAGCGGTTGTCTTTGAGCAAATCATCTTCCTCCCAATCTTGAATGTGAGACGAAATAGGTACATAGGGTACTATGGCCCAACTTGACATATCTTCCTTTAACTCTTTGTCTTTTAGCTCTTCTTTTGATTCAACTTATGTTGGTGGGATGTTTTCTTCTTAAGGTGACACTTGTCAAGCTAAAGCTTGTTGTTTTCTCCTTCTTTCTCTTGCATTCTGGTTCCTTCTTGTCTTGTTAGTGATATTTGCTAAAGGAGTTTCTTTGTTGATCATCAAGGGTTCATGAATTTTTACGTTCATGAATATTTGCGAAGAGGAAGGCGGCACAAAAGTGATCTTTTGTGATGAAATGCTTTGCTCTTGAAGGTTGTCTCTCGATCCTTGTAAGGATGATGGAGGTGGAACCTCGACAAAAATTCCTTTACCTCTTGGTTGAGGGGATTCCTTCAGCTCGGGCTGCTTTTCACTCTCTATTTTTTCGGTGGGAGGAATTGTAGCCTCATGAGGCTGAGAGGGTCCAGGAGCATTCTTGCCATGTGATAGTTGAGCTATTATCTTTTCCTTATATTTTTTATATGCCAGGAAAAATTGATCTTCTCTTGGTTGATTTGGTTCAGTAGGTTGTGGCCAAAAGTATTCCAAGTTGAATTTTTTGTGAATGGATAAAGGTTTCCATCCACTATGATGAAAAACATGCACTCAACCTTTGTGAGGGAATTTTAAACACTTATGAATGGTAGAAGGGACCGCTTTCATGGACTTTAGCGAAGGATGGCCTAACTTCACACGAAAGAGGTCCAAGGTGGGAATGATGACAAATGGTTGTTCTAAGGATTTTTCCACCACCTTGATGCAAAGTGTTATCTTCCCAATTGTCGGAAGCAAGTAACCATTATGTGCCTTGATAATTATATCCATTAGATTGTAAGTGTCTTGTGCCAAATCATGCATGTATAAGAATTCTTTGGTTATCAGATTTGTCAAATAATTAGGATCAACAAGAACCATTCTTGTAGGATTCCCACTTATTCATGTTGTAATGTAGAGAGGGCCATAAATATATCTAATTGTGACCTCATGTGGTGTGAATGATGTGACAGGTTCAGGAGCCTTCCTTTTCTTATTAGATTGAGGAGGAGCCACACCAACCTTAGTTTGATTAGATGCCATGTATGTGAGACCTTTGCACACCATGGCACTAGTTTGAGGAAATTGGGTTTTTGAAAGTAAAAAACACACTAATTTCACTACAAACAAAGGGGGTATGATGTGAACAGTGCTGCACAAAAAGACAATGTAAACAATTTTAAGATTTTGCTCAAAGAAGTGTGAAGAGGCTAAAGTTCTTAATGTTGAAATAAACAATGTGTAATTACAAACAATTGTGATTTTTGAAATAAAATATGGAAAATGATGCAACACTTCAATGCAAAATTAGATTTGAATGAATGTTTATTATAGCAGCAAAATCTGAAATAAGATTTTGACTACAAACCCTAGCATTTGAAATTGACTAGGTTTTAAGAAAGATGCAACTTTTTCAAAAAAACCCTAGCAAATGAGATCTTCAAATGCAAGGTACAACACCACAAAATGATTTTATGCTGTAATATAGATCAGATCTGATGTAAAAATTAGAAATTTAAATCTTTCTATCGTATGCAATGAAAGCAATGCGAAACTATGCCTTTTTCTAGCCTAAAATGCTTAATTTTTTCACTTTTTTCAAGGTTATGCAAATGAGTAATGATAAGTATGCTATGAATCAATACAAGATATGAATTTAACACTCAGAAAGATACAAATGCTCAGAGTTATAGGTTCATCAAAATGTTAAGTATGAAAAAGGTGAATGATGAAAGCTAGCATGCACACTAGATCAAACCCTCTTTCACAAAAATATTCAAGGACAAGACCAAGCCAAATCACTACCAAATTGAGGAGGATTCAACTACAGATCTTGTACTCTTGTTTTCTATGGAAAGATCAAATTCAACCAAGCCTTTTATCAAACCCTAGATCAAATATGCACTAAACCATAGTTCTAGGATGATCAGCTTATAACAAATAGAAAATGACTGAAACCTAGAATCCAATTAATACACAAGAATGATCAGAGAGATATTGAAACCTATGTCTTAGAAGCTAAAGTATCAGAGGAAGAAATACGAGGCGCCCCAGTCCTGAAAGTCAAAATTTGTCGTGGCTGTAAACTGGGGATATGTTGTAAATGATGCTCAGATACCAGATCTAGTGTCAAAAGGCCCAAAAGACTAATGTGCCAATTGCTAAGCCTTTTCAGGAGAATATTCCTGAACTTCTATCAGATCCCAAAACCATAATTCCTACACAGTCTTCATGTATCTTCACCTTTCTTGAATCTTGCACCTGTAACATGCACACAAGGTGACAAGAGAGGGTTTGAGGGGTTATGGTGTTTAGGGATTTGCCTCAGTCAAATCCCAGGATGGCATTCAAGACTTCCAACACCGATGATAGATAAAGAGAGCATGCCCTAGAAAGATAGAGGCTAAATAAAATGATGATAGAATGATTCAAATAACAATGATATCACCTATGCGGTGAAGCTCTTAAAAGAATGAAGATCCTTCAACTCATAAGGAGATGGATGATGACTTCAAACTTACAACAACACACACAATGACAACACAAATCTGCTCTAGAAACGCAATGAATGCTTTGAATTCTCTTTGCTCCAAGATCATAAGTTGGCTATTTCTTTCTTACTTCAAAATGAATTCAAAAATACACTTATATATGTTTTCCCGCTAACATTCATCAAATTAAACCACAAGAGCTGACAAAGGGAAACCTTTTGAAAGGTCCCAGGCCGACATGCCACTAATTTACCCCAACCAATCAGGGAGGACTTGGGCAGTTGGTGCCCAAGTTAGTTCGGGATAAGATTAGTGAGGTCTCAACGTCCCAAATCGTCATGGGTGTTAGGAAATTTTCTTTGAGATGATCAATTATAATGCATAATGTAGTAAATGGGACCTAGGAGCTAAAAAAGGAGGTAAAAAGGCAAGTGAACACTTTTTACTCCATAATAGTTACTCCAACTTAATATTCATATCTTGTGTGTATTAGAATGGCTTCTTGCATGACACTTGTTCTATTGCATCTAAGGTCCCTTTATACCTTTTGTGCACTTAGGGCTTATGCTCTAAGTTTTCTTTCTCACACATTTAGAAAAGGTCGTATTATTTGGGGCATGTGTAAGATCATCCTTTATTTGTTGTGTCCATTCCTATGCATGGGATACAATGTCACCTTGGTTCCTCATACCCTGGTGCATAACATCTCATGCTATATCAACATAAGTGCTCATAATCTACGCAGTATTTGTAATACATTCAAATCCCCATTCTTTATCAATACCTACACTTCCCCTGCATTCCCACTTCCCATCATCCCCCTTTGTTCCAAGATTTATCAAGGAAATCTTTTCATTCCACCTTTACACTCATTTACCCACACCCCCTTTACCAACATTATCCCATATGCACACCTTCTTCTCTACCATTCTCCTACCCACCTATCGTATCCCCTATGACCATTTTCAGGACCTATGTATCATGATCAACAAAATCAACACACAAACCATCCTTCCATCACCTATATGCATTCCCTGTCATACCAACCCCATTTAGGCCTCATCATCTATCCCACTATCCATATCATTATTACATCTTTTTTATCGTTACCATTATCATTATCCATTATCATTATATCCCATTATTTATCCATTATCATTATTCTCATCCATTGTCATTATCCATTATCCATTACCATTATTCATTATTATCATTATCCATTATCATTGTAATTATATATCATCATTACCATTATTCATCATTATCATTATCCATTATCATTGTCATTATATATCATCATTACCATTATTCATTATTATCATTATTGTCATTATCCATTTTCATTGTCATTATACATTATCATCATTACCATTATATTCATCATTATCATTATCCATTATCATTGTCATTATATATCATCATTACCT
Source organism: Cunninghamia lanceolata (assembly GCA_027924645.1). Lineage (NCBI taxonomy): Eukaryota > Viridiplantae > Streptophyta > Pinopsida > Cupressales > Cupressaceae > Cunninghamia > Cunninghamia lanceolata. The sequence goes on from BSBN01000807.1 coordinate 263,991, forward strand.
TTATTCTTTATTATCATTATTGTCATTATCCATTATCATTGTCATTATATATCATCATTACCATTATTCATTATTATCATTATCAATTTCATTTTCATCCATAATATATGTTTATTCATCTAAACATATCCATTTCATTTTCATCCATAATATATGTTTATTAATCTAAACATATCCATTTCATTATCATTGGCATCCATAATATATGTTTATACCATTACATACATCATAAAACATCAATAAACATCATCTATTCATACATCATCATCACATCATACATATCATAATCATCATAATTCACATCATAAAATCATTATCGTCCCATCCTAATCATCTACAAACATCATAATCCATGCAAACATCATAATCCACATCATAATCCATGCATATACAACATCATAATCATCTTAATTCTTGTCCATGCATCTAATCAGAATCATCCCCCACATACATATGAATCCATCACATACATACATCAACAAAAATAAACCAATCACATCATAACACATAACTCAAAGTACAATAGATCGCCACGAACATGTCATCTCATATACATCTAAAAAATTATCATGATATAGTATATACATGGGCTCCAAAGAACCATCAAAAATACAAAATTCAACCCATAGGCATGTTTATCAAAAATGTCTACCATCAGCCCCTAGGAAGAACTATCTCTTTGTAATGTCCTTGACTACGATGGCCTTGTTGCTCGTGGAGGTGGTGGCCTCATAGGTTGTTGCACTGTTAGCTGAATGGGAACATGTGGCTGCTGTGGTGGTGGGTACTGCATTGACCTCTCAGGCTACCTAGTCCTCTGTGATGCAGAAGCCCCCAATCAACTTCTAAAGTTCTCTCGCCATCCAACAGGTACTAGACGCTCATAGAGAGTCCTGTAATGTTGTGCCTCTTGGGTGGCTCTGTCTACTCGCACCTGTAATCCCTTAAGCACATCCGCTATCCCTAGCCCCAACGCCTCTCGAGCCTCATCATGCTCACATTGACATCTAACCACCTGCCCCTATAGTTGCACTACCTATACATGTAGCTGGGCATCCCCCTGAGCCTACTCCAGTTGTGCTCGTAACTGCGCTATATGCCCCTGTAGTTGTACTACCTGTGTCTGTAGCTACTCAACCAGTGCTTGTAGTCTCGTGACCTCCACACTGTCATCTCTGACCTCCACCTCAACCATCTCGACATCCTCCTCCTCTTCCCTCTCTGCCTCCTCCTCCTCGACCTCCTTTACAACCCTATCTCCTCCTTATCCTACAGTCACCTGTCCTGTCTGCACCGTGAGCTGAATAGGCCGCTCACGAGCCCACCATGCATCATATTGTGGTGTCGTCCTCACATCTGCCACTCCTACCTACATATCCTAGACCCTCAATTGCAAACCATCAAACTATGCAATCACCAATAGCAGATAGATCGGTACTCCCCACTGTGATGCCTCTGACTGTACCTTGGGGAACACAGCCTCCTCCTATGGGACATCCTATACTATCCCAAACTATCATAATACTTGATCAGGGATATACTTGTCAATAATCTAGTCCATCCGCCCCATCAGGTATCGAGGCTGTCGTACGTACTATAGCTTCTCTATATCATTCAACCACCACTCACATGCTAGCCATGGCCTCCAAATCAGTGTCTGCATATCATCTATGACCCTCCACCAGTATCGAAGATCTCCCAGCCTGTGATGCCGCAAAACCCCTCCATAATCAAAGACATAGGGATGACTCCGCATCTGTGTCTTCACTGTGATGGGTCGTGTGATCGCAATATGCTCCCACACCTAGATATGCAGGAGAGCCACACCACACCCTAGGCTGGTGTCGTGTTGATACATTGTAGCATCCATATCATGATATAGGTGGGCCAACACACAGGGCCCCCATGCAAATACCACCCCATCCCTAAACATTCAAAGTAACACTACTCCCCATCTCACTAGGAATCCTCAAGATCTCCTGTCAGGCACTAGAGTCCCTACTATCACACCACAACAAGCAATAGCAATGCATACAACCTACCCATGGCTTGGGCATACTGCATCTCCGTCTTACCAATGTCAAAAGGTACCACTACTGGTGCACACACTGCCTCAATGAACACCACCCCATGCTGATAATCATATACCACCCTCTCTCCATGGATAGGGATGCGCAGTATCCTCCACACATCCTCCAACGTAATAGTCATCTCTCTTGTCGACAACAGGAAGGCGTACCGCTCACTTTGCCATCTCTCCACCAATGCAATCATCAAGGCCCGATGTAGGCTGATCTTTGACAACTCTGTTATCCAGCGCAGACCCACCATCTATAAGATGAATCTATCAATATGATCTAGCTTCCCCCAGACCTACTATGTAGGATATGATGCTCCCTGGACTGCAGAATGTCCTTGTCATCCTACAACCATCAAAATCCATCTCATTAGGACCATTTTTTGTTATCCATCTGTCTAGGCGCTAATCCCACCCACTTAGGCACTAACCCCTGTGCAGGGGCTATTTCCCACCCTCTAGGCACTCATCAATGCCTAGGTGCTAATCCCTCCTACCCCAGTGCTAAAAGGCCCATAGGCACTAATCCTCACCCTATCTACGCAGAACGATGCATAGGTGCTACTCCTTGTCCCAGCGCTAATCACCTTTTTCTCCATTATCCTTCTAGGCACTAATCGCCTCCCCCTCACTGCTAATCACTAGACTGGGCATTAATCCTAGACCCGACACTAAAATCCCCCATTTTTTGCGTTAAACCATACTATCTAGGAGTTAATCGCCCTTCTTGCTTTAGCGCTAAACTATTCCCACCTAGGCGCTAATCACCGGAGTAGATGGTACTCCCAGTGTAGGCACCATTTCCTACCCCTTAGGCACTAATTGCGACCCCTAGGTGCTAAACCCTCCCATTAGCACCTACAAACTACCCACTTTAACCCTCATTTATTACACATAACTAACCTCATTCCCCAAATTACAAAGCATCAATAGGACACTTACCGGCTCGCCAATTGCTGCAGGTCACAAGTACTCCCGTACACACTCTCCTCGATGCAACTCACATGGGATTCACGCTATCTCGGCCTATTCGTCTTTGTTTCCTCCAATCAAAATTATCCAAGTGGCAATAGACAAATGAGGAATATGGTCCCCCCACAACCCTATTTGTAGCCACATTTACCCTAATTCTTCTTCCATGGCCTATTTCTTTTCTCTCCCATCTCCTCATTTTTTCTTCTCTACCCTTGTTCATGTCATTTTTCCTTCATACTTTCTTGTCTCGTCCCTCTTCTCCTTCTTTCGAGACATCGCCAACAAAACATTTATTTTTTTTGTTGATTTCTCGAGGGGGCATCACCTCACCATATTCTCCTTGCCTGTCCGCTGACTGGGGCAAAACAAAAATCCAATTTTTCTTTGACATACCACAACACCTGACAATTATGATGCCACGTCAAAGAGGGGCAAAATGTAGATACCTGAAAAGGGTCATAACCATCTTCCATTTTCACCAACATAATAAACCGATCCAAATCAATTAAACTCCATCATTCCACCCAATGCATATGTTAATTAAATATTTCATAATTATTTAATTAATATTTCCTCATCTCCTCTCATCACAGAAAAAGCATTTTCTTCTACTATAGTCCAAAAATAAAAAATTCATTTAAAAGACTATAGTTCATATTCACCTCCCAAATTTTAATCAATATACCTATTTATTTAATTGATTATTTTGTCCATTTTTTATTACTTTTGTAATCAATCACTAAATTCTTCATAAGTGTGCACATGGATTAATTAAATTAATCCTAGCTTACCCCTTTCCCCCATGCTTCTAGATGGACACTTGTCATCTCATATGCATACATGTACATGACAAGCGATGCCTTGGGAGTATGGGCAAATCTTCTTTTTGTCATACTTGTCCTTTCCACTATTCTTCCAATTTTAAACTACATGTGGCACTATTGCATGGAATTTAAAATTACACTTGCCATCTCCTTCAAATTTTAAATTCTTCACAAAATCCAAACCATACCTTTTCATAAATGAGTCCTTACATGTCATACACCTACCCAATCCTAGCCATCCATCTATTCAACCATTCAATTTCATCCCTTGATCTCCCCTTGAATCTTAGAGCATCTTTCTCTTCCAATCCTTTTGTGTCATTTGTCCAAGTCTCCTTGCTTGAGGATCCTCGAGCAATATGAGCCCTTGATCCTCAAAATTGATCCTAGCCCTTCATCCTCACCTCCAAAAATCTATAAATAGAGCATTTCCCCTCCATTTCCAACAAGCAATTTGAATGCAAAGAAATATTGCCTCTAAGAGCACTTAACATCATTTAGCAATTAGCATAAATCATATCAATTAGGACAAATCAAGAGCTTTGCATAATCAATTAGGGTGCAATTATGATAGTTTACTTGCATAGTTCTTTAGTCTAATCTTGAGGTTGTAATGGGTTGTGAATTGAATAGGTTGAAGTCATTTTAGCTTGTTTAGGATAGTTCACTCTCAATTGCATACAATTATATAATAGCAAATTGTTATAATAAATGCAATTGTCAAATATTGTAATTGATTTTTTATTAGATTATACATTACGGGCCAAAAGTTTATAGTGAAGTTTTTATAAACTTAGATTTGACCAAATATGATATCAAAGGAGCATCATCTAAACATTTGCAAAGGAGAAGGAATTTCTTTTGAATTTTGGATTATTTCATATATTGTTGTGGGCAGGAAAAATTAGGTTAATAAGATCAAACATTACAATCAAAACCCAATCCTACCACCTTCAAAGAATCTATCTAAATGACACAAATGAAAGCAAATCAAATAACAATGTCACCTAGATTGTATTGATTCCTTGGTTGAATGTGGATTGCTTCTCAATAGTGAACAACCATAGTTGTCATAGCTACCATGATGATAAATGATATGCTCAATATACTTGATGGATGTTCAATGGATTCAATATGCATGAGATGATAATCTAGACGCTATCAAGATTGTGTGGGATGATTGGAATGAGGTGAGAGGGTGTATATATAGCTCTCAACTAAGATTGATCAACGGTGGAGAAAAGGTGGCTATGTGAACGGTTGAGATAATTCAAGAGGCATAAATGAATGTGTACAAGACATATGTCCATAAAGATAGCTTTTATTGAATGATTGTAGTTGGCTTTGGTTGTGGAGATAAGATTGATTTTCTTAAAATAGGATGCTTTTCTATTTTAAGGATTGGATGATGTGGATGATTGATTTTAGAACTAATTAAATCATTTTTTATATTTTAATTTCAACAAACTATGGACAAGTCCAACTTGTACACATAGAAGAATGTGATAAGAGAAGGAAATGATAAGATAAAAATAAATTAAATAAATAAATTCATTTAAATTATTTTTAAATGATAGAGGAAAAATTAAATTTAGAAAATTGGAAGAAAAGATATAAATTAAATAAATTTATTTATTTAATTTATATGCATGATGAGAAGTTGCCGATAAGGGCGTGGTTCGGTGGTTAAGTCGCTCGGTTGTAGTGGTAGCTACCAGAGTTCAAACCCCCGCTGGGCCAACGAGCTCGCAGGCTTTACGCCTTCACTGGGCCAACGAGCTCGCGGGTTTGAAGTGTTTTTACTAGGGGATGAGGTCCCCCGTGTTGTGGCCTCACCGGTTCATTGCTCCGGGCAAAAGCATTCGCGTGGAGCCGGAGGGCGTGTCGCACCAGCGTCACTGCACGTTAAAAATTTACCAGGTGCATATTAATTTTATTTATTTAAGAAGAATAATGGGATAATTAAATAATTAAAGATTATTTAATTATAGATAGAAAATAGTGATAATAGATGGAATTAATTAAATAAATATAATTTATTTAATTAATGATGGAAATAAATGATTTAGAAGAAAATAGATGATTGATACAAGTGTGGTAGACAAAATTAGCATGTGCAGTGGTAAAAATGCAAGAAATAGATGAATAATACGAAGGGTCAATTTTGGGTGTCTACAATTGTATTGTCTTTATATTGCTTCATGAAGTCATAACCAAAAAATATTCCAAATTTAATATACGAAACTCAATTTTGATGGTTGATTGTTAGAGCAAAAATATTTAGAATGGATTTGGTAACAAAGTGAAATATAGAAATAAACCACCCATTGAAATATGAGTTGTGAATACAATGTGTTTTGTAGAATGAATTAGTAACAAAGTGAAATCACAAGTTCATTCAATTTAGACCGACAAATCATAAGTTGGATTCCATGCATAATTCATATTCACACTTATGAATACTTTTTACACTCACATATGTATTTAAAATATCTATACTAGTTTTTTATAGTGACAACATGTCATAATTAAAATTAAAATTAAAAAAAATAAAAATTAAAAAATTAAAAAATTAAAAATAACTATAAAATAACTCTAAAGTAAATAAAATTAAAAAATATTAAGTAAATAAAAAATATATATAATTCTTAAATAATTCTAAAGTAAAATAAAATAGTTGTTACATATAATTTCTAGTCTTACATTTAAATTAATCATTACAAATCAACAAAATAACATCATTCCAAATTGGAACATTAGTATAGAAATGAATAACAAGACTAAAGTGAATGAATGAGTGAATGAAAATTTTTACTAATGTTCAACGAGAGACAGAACACCTATGGAACCCAGAAAACGACACCTCATATGAGAGTTAGAGGGGAATTATTAAATGAATAAAGAAAATGGGCATAGTGATTCCCAAGTCCAACAAACATTCATAGAGCGGCATATGAGGGTTAGAGCTTACGGCTATGTAATTTATTTATTTTAAATTAAACAATAGTCCGAGTTATGAATAATTAATACAAGGTGGGGCCCGTGCCCAGCCACATGATAGGTTTTGACTAAATTCGTTTTATTTTAAGGAAATATACATGTGTAAGATAGTTTTTTTTTTTTTTTTTGTTTGTAGTGTATAAATGTTATAATTAATTTTTTTTAGATTTATGTAAAGATTGCAATAAGATTTCAATATTTTTATTTAATAGTTTTTGAGATAAATAATATTTGTATTATTTTTGATTAAATAATTTATATTTTTTTATTAATATTGGAAAATTAAAATAAATAAATAAAAAGTTTTAATTGATTTAATAATACAAAAATTAATATGCAAATAAGTAATTCCATGACAATAATATTTGTTTAAAATTCAATCATGTACTATAAAGACATGGATATATAAGTTTCACCGTTGTATGTATTAATCAAAGTAAATGCTATACAATAAATGTATGAAGAATTAATATAATAAGAAAAAATCATAATAAAACACATTAAATGTTTAAAAACAGCAAACTTATTTATATTGCTCAACTATAATTTAAAAAAAATAAAAAATTGTTAAATCTTTAAAGTTATAAAAAAATAAATTAAAATAAATTATACCATCGTGAAACTAACCCCAAAAAAATATTGTACTTGTTCCTATTTAGCCTCATGTCAGGCGGAATCCAAAATTTATTTATTCACATTTTTGGATCTTCCTCGATCGACTTAGGGATTGGACAATCTGCATATTTCCTTTTGTTTTATGACCACGTGAATCTATCATGATTTGACCGTTGACCAACACATGCATGTATCTCCTCTCGCCTGCAAATAAAATAAAATAATTCATTTGTCATATCTGGAGGCACGCTGGAATTTGATGGTCTAACAGCTCTAAAATTTATTTGACCGTATATCTTGACTTGCTAAATTTTTACATAACTGTATATATGCCTCTTTAAATTAATAGTAAATCGTAAACCGTAAAATTTTATAATAAACAAATATAATATAATATTCTTAGTTATAATATATATCATTTTTTAATAAAAATAAAAATAATATATATTAAATTAGAATGTTTATTTCAATAAATTTTAAAAATGACAAACAAATCTTTATATTGTTTTTTTATTTTTAAAAATTAATTCAGAAAATAATTTTTGCTTTCATTTATTTTTAATTTCTAATTTAGAAAAAAACTACAAAGAAAAAGTTTTTTTACATTATAAAAATATAAATAATGTTTTCTTTTACAATGTTTATCAACTTTATCTTTATCTTCAATAAATTTTAAAAATCAGAAGAAAAACAAAAAAAAAAAAAAAAATCTTTGCTTTCTATATAGAATAATATATTTCTTTAATTTAGAAAAAAACAAAGCACAATTTTTTTTATTTTTAATCCATTGTTTATTAAATTTCTTATATATGGAATAAGGATAACTTTACAAATTATAATTACAAATACATATATTAAGAAGAACTGTAAATTGTGTATTGTAATTAAGAGCTGATTTACAATTATTTAGTGGGATTAAAAAAAATTTGCTCTTCTTCCATTTTTATTCAATTTGTCAAGTTCTATCAAACTTCAAGAGTTGTTAAAGGTATGGCTAGAAACTTATTGCTTTGCTATTTTTTGAAATACTGTTTAAATTTGCAAGTGGCTATAGAAATTATATTTTGGAGGTATTGACTAATACTAGAATTCTATCCCTGCAATAAATATATAACAAAATGGAATAACTTCGTGCCAACAATTAAATCTGAATTCAAAACATCAAACAATTAATACACATTTGATTGATTGTTGTAGGCTGGTCCTTTTCAATTGATTTTTTTTTAAATGTCAATTGAAAGGTAATTAAATGATAAAACTGTCATAAAATTTTTCTATGACAATACCTGGAGGGATGGGTTTAGCAGTTATAACTCCACAAATACTAATAATAAATTTATTATTATTATTATTATTATCTCATGTGTTCCAAAGGGTAGAGACAACAATTATTATCACATCCATCTCAAAACAATTCAATGAAGATAGGCGTTGCTCAATAATATATGAGGGGTGTGCAGATCGTTTGGTATAGAAATTGATAAAGTGGGACCTATCATTAATTATTTAGAAAATTTAAATATAATATATGTTTATTAATTATTCAAATATAAATTGAATTTGAAGTTCAAATATTTATCATAATTATCATAATGGATGTAATCATTTGTTTGGTTTTAGAATGTTTTTAAATAGAATATGTTTTATCAAGATAGGTGGTTTCAAATATACAAAATTTATTATCAATTGTATACATTCTTTCTCTACAAAATTGACATGACATATAGTGGTATAAAGTTTGAATATAAAATAGTTACATACTAATTATGACAAATACATATATAGTTGTTATACATAAAATAAGATTGTAATCTTTTTATAACCAAATCACATATCAAATGTCTCGTCAAAGAAACTTAATATGTTCCAAATCTAAAAAAGAACATAACATCTTCTAAGTAGTATTTGCCCAACAACTTGTCATTTCCACCATGAATGTTTGCAACCATAACAACAAATCTATAAGGCTCACCAATCAAGCCACCAAAAAAATTTAGAAAGGGTAAAGACAACAACAAATAAACGCATTCAAACTTCTCAACATATTGCAAACATTTTCAAATCCATATGTTCATTCCTCTATCTTGCATTCTTGAATCTTAACTTTATGGCATTGGCCAATGAAATGATGCAACACAATTGAATATTATCCAGTCAAATGAAAGTGTAAAAACCACCAATCAAACATTCAAAGAATGTAGAAAATGTAAAAAAATAATAACTTGTGAGTGTAGAGTTGAAACTAATACACTACTCAAATTTGTTTTCAATTATTATACAATAATGTGTTTCAATCAAATTTGTATTAATTAAAACTTCAAGTATACTAATGAATAATGCCCTTACAAAGACCCTACTACCTTGTTCAATTCTTTGAGGTCTCTTAATGAACTAGCCACATGTCATCAATACTATTAATTAAAATTTCAAGTTCCATATTCATTAATCCACCATATTGGCATAGTGGATTGAAGACCATGGCATCCTTTAAGGGTTGGGGATCTAATGGTGTGGTTGCCACCACACCATAGTAGCATTGATATGGTGGGATTAAGGCCACACCTCCATCTCTCAAATGGAGCTCATAACCAAAAGCCTTAATATTTAGGGTTCTATAAAAAATAATAAACCAAAAGAATATTTCAAATTTCCAAACACTAGCTCCCTCCCAATTTGACAAAGTCAAACATTAAGTGGTCTAGGTGATAATGAGAATAGTTTAGGGTTTGAGATAGGTTAGAATAAACATTATGTATCTTTAAACATGCAGAAATATCAAGTATCACACCAACTATCATATGTATAACCTCATTAATATCACAAATGTATTAAGTCTTGACTTGCTAAACACCCTATGATATAAGCAAGGTACCAACAACTTGACAATGACCAATTGATGACGCCAATTGGGGAAAGGATTACTCAATGGTTTACCAAGTGAGTAGTGACCATCGAGTGTAATACCAAGACAATATGACCTAGTTAGCATTGGTTACCTTGCCCTCTAACCATAATGTTGTTTAATAATGGCATCCTCCTCCCTAATGACATTCTCCCTCAAATCAAGGATGTAATATCTCACAACCACATCTCAACAAACAAACAAGCCAATAATCCATGATATAATCAAAGTAAAGAATCAATAAGTCATTTATAAACTAGTAAAAAACAAACTAAATCAAATTTATCATAACCACAAACAATTTAGATTAATTGTAAGCAAAACTAAATCAAATTAATTATAGACAAGTTCATATCATCATTGTAATGTCCAACACAATATTCAAATACAATATTGTAAAAATTCATATAATTGTCTTGATCACATAAATTCTAATTAACTACTAATTATTTAATATGAAATATGTTGGGGTACTACATCCTCCCCCCTTATATGAGCATCATCCTAAAGCTGGGTATCTTAAAACATAAAAGGAAACACACATCTCATTTCTTGCGCATCTTCCTAAGTTGCACTCTTTAGAATATTGGTCCTATTAGACCTAGCATTACTCAAGATTGTGGTTCCAGAGCTGTACTCATTGATGCTCTAGTACTTTTAATGGCTCCATAGTTATAATTCCTAGATCCTGCAACATATTCTAGTTAAGTTTATGAGTCAAATATGCTACATACCATTTTAGAAGCAACACATGGAACACATTATGGATCTTCTCTAGAGTAGGTGGCAAAGAAATTTGTAAGCCATTGGGTTGATATTTTCAAAGACTTCAAATGGTCCAACAAATCTAGCATCTAGCTTGGTAGCTTTGCTAAATTTGTTGGAGCTCTTGTGTGGCTTAACTCAAAGAAAGATTTTGTCTCTAACCATGAATTCTCTATTATTTTGTCACTTGCCCACATAATTTTTGGTTGTGTTTGTTGCTTCCTTCAATCTTTTCCTTAATAGTTTGACTTATTCTTGCATCTCTTTTAACATCTTAGGACCGATGGCATTGTGGTCCTCAAACTTGTCCCAACTAAGGGGTGTTCTACACTTTCTTCCATAAAAGGATTCAAATGGGGTCATACTAGTGGAGGAATGGTAAGAGTTAATACAAAACTAGACCAAGGGAAGGTATTGTTCTCACTTGTACTACTGATTAATGTAATACATTTGCAAAATATCCTCAACAACCTAATTTACTCTCTCAATTTATCCATTTATTCTTGGATGGTAGGCAACACTAAATTTGGTCTCATTCCCAAGGTTGATTGCGATGTAGTCCAAAACCTCAATGCCATTCTCATATCCCTATTAGATATGATATTTTTTGGCACTCCATGAAGTCTAAAAATTTCTTTCAAAAACCTTCTTGCTAAGGTAGGGCAATTGTTTTTCAAGTTACTTGGTATGAAGTATGCAACCTTTGTGAATTTTCCAACTACCGCGATTATTGTATTATTCTTAAAAGGTGTTAAGGGTAATACCTATATAAAAATACATATTGATAGTTTGCCACTTGTACTCCAAGATGTCATGTGAATAAAGAAAACTAGCCAAATGTACATGCTCAGTTTTGACCCATTAACACTCCAAACATCAAGCTCTAAAATTTACCACTTCCTCTTCATTCCTAGATAAAAATACAATGACCTAAGGTTTGCTAAAATAGTGTTTACTCTTGGTGGCCAAAATAGAAAGTATTGTGAGCTTCTTTCCATGCCTTGGTTTTGAAGTCTCTAATGATGGAAATGTGTATTTTGTTCCTAAAGCTTAACATACCATCTTGTTCTAAATGATATCCTTAATATTTTTAGTAATTGTGTGCTTTATTCCAAAGCTTCTCATACATCTTGTTAATGTGGATCATATTCTACGTTAATCCAATACCTACTACTTGAATGTTATTTTTTTACTAACATTGTCATGATATTCCTACACCTACCAAGGGCATCAACAACCCAATTCTCATTTCCTTTAATTACTTTATTTTAAAGTCATATTGACTAAGAAATTCTAACTACCACCTTTATCACACATTAAAATTTGGTTGGGTAAAGATATACTTCAAACCCAAGTGGTCAATCTTAAGCTCAAAATGCTTACCTAGAAGAAAATGATGTCAAATATATAGAGTGTAAACTATGGTAACAAGTTTAAGGTCATGTGGTGCATAGTTCATTTCATAAGGCTTCAAATTTAGGACTTATATGCTACAAATCCTCCATCTTAGATTAATAAACTACTTGTTGTTTTTCAAAATCAGCTACGCTCATTTTTGTAGACAACCCCTACGAAACTTGTCAGTTTCGTAGCCTACACTCTAAGCTCGCAAATTGAGACAAGTTCTCTTAGTCTTGTGTGAAGTCATTTAACACCGAAGAATAACTTGTGACATTCCACTTAGTTGATTTCTCAAAATTCGTGAAGATTGACTAAGTTACAAGCGTGTCAAAATATTAATTATGATCATTTTATGGTGTTAGAGAATTTTTAGTTTTCACATGCGAAGTCGGTGAAAACCACCGCTCTTGCATGTTTGTTTTCTTCCTATATGCAATGTCGGCCTTTTTCACCGCTTATACATGTTTTCCCCTTTGTCAAATTTCGCATGTGTAGGAGCGGTCTTATCCGCCGCTCATGCATATTGTCCCTCATGTGTAAAAGCAGTCTTTCTGACCGACAAAAACATGATCTCACGAATCTTGAACTCAGGTGTCATTAATGGCACTCGTGTTGCACCTTAACACATTGTCCTTAAACCTTTTAAAGCATTTTTAGTCATTGTTCTTTTTAGTTTTTATTCTCAAACTTCTCGAATAAGTTATCTAAGCCTCTGTGAAGTCGATTGAACCACAGAACTTGTGGATTGTGAAGATTTTGCGCCTGGGGTTTTCGTTGTTATTTCCAGGTAGGGTGACGTTTTTCCTGTTTTCATTTTTTGTTTTTCTTCCTTCTATTAGGTTTGTTTGTAATTGAAATGTTTGTTTGGGATTTATGTAAACATTTATGTTTAGATTGAGTCGTCATTTGCATGTTTGAGTTTAAGTTTAAAAACCCTAAGTAGAATGCTTTTGTATTTTTCTTCTCCATTTTCCTTTTCATTATCAACGAATTATTCATGCCCTAGTCTTCGCGCTAGCGGAAAATTTTAGATATTATCTATGAAAACTTTTTTTTCTAGTGCTCCCCCATATGTATTGACGGTCTTTTCCGCCGCCGATGCATATTTTTTGGTTTGTCTTCCCATATGAAATAGCGGTCTTTTGACTGACTCTACACAAGCTTTTTCCTCCTATATGTATTAGGGGGCAATTTTGCTGCTTGTGCATACATATCAAGCTTGCTTATCCCCATGTAAAGGTAGTTAAAACAGCCGCCCTTACACACTGTGTATTACCCCCAATATGCAATGGCGGTAGAAAGTTTCGCTTTCACAGATAACTTGGAGTTTCAAGAGCATATGCCTTAGCGGTCATTTTGACCGACTTCGCATTAAAACTTGCTTGTTCCTCATATGTAAGGGCGGTCAAATTGACCGCCCCTACACCAAACACATTTTCCTAGAGCAATATGCAATGGCGGTAAATTTTGCTGACCTTGTACATACATCAAAGTTTTTCCAACATGTCGGGTCGGCAAATTTTGTCACCCTGACACCTACAATTCATCCCTCTAATGCAAGGGCGGCAAATTTTGTCACCCGTGCATTCACTCTCTCAATTTTTTCTAACTCTGAGAGATTTTCAACTTTGCTTTCCTGAGCTCGCTTTCCTCCATTATTTTTGACCCGCTAGCACTCTAGTCCTTTCAAGCGTATCCCCGTAGTCGTGATCGTCGACATGCAATTTTCCCAAATTACTAGTATTTCCCCTAATTGCATGATCATGGCTTTTTGTTGCAGTTTCTTCTGCGGATTTTCTCTCTTCCTCGACATCCTTCTGGTGTTAGCTTTTTCAGATGACTGAGTTGTCTCCAAAGAAGTCAAAAAGCAATGAAGTATAAGTATCAGGGTATTTTTCCAATCACCTCGGTTACTTCCAATGTTGATGACGTTCGAGATACAGAGATTGGCCCATGTAGACATGGTTGAGTTTGTGGAAAGAACTAAGTCTGATAACCCTAGTTCTGCAATGAAGAAGATTGTTGATAGCAACATTAACTTGGTGTCATCTTTCTCGGTGGCAGCTCATAATACTGAGTTTGTTCTTCAATGTGCTCAGTTCTACAACAGAGAAACTAGGGCAGTGGTGGATATGAATGGCAATGTGATAATCAATTGGATCCGAAATTCATTGATAAAGTTTTTATGTGTCCTACTACTACAGAAGTTGTGAAACTAGATTTTGCTGAAGCGCAAAAGGAATATGATAAGAATTCTGAGAAGGCTAAGAAGATAATTAACACCAAATGGCTTAAGACTTTAAGGTCAAACTTATCCAAGTGGCCAAGGAGTTTTCCCAGAAGTGATTTTATTGAGGAGGTTGGTGATCTCATAACACTTCTTAGCAGGATAAGGGGGCTGGCTTCTTCCTCTCTTTTCCATGAGTGGATGTACCCTTTTATCAAGGTTATACTTCAAGGCAAGCAAGCCATCTTTTGGGGTGAACAAATCAGCAATGCTTTGCACGAGCAATTGACTAAGGTATCCACTACTTTCAAATTCTATATGACTTCTTACCTTGTTTATATAGCATCCTCCATGAGGATATTTTTGGGTTTGACATCCGAAGGAGATAGGAGAGTGGTTCATGTATATCAGTACTATCCTCAACTAATATTGAAAGGTTTTATTCACCACTTTGGAGGGTAAATGATGCTGTCTTCGCAGTGTTCTTGTGTCTTTTTGACCATCAGTTAGAGAAAAGAAGAGTTTTTGATGAAGCTTGGTTAGTGGTGAATGATTATGGATGCATGTTCTTACAATTTCCTACTTTCTCATATTTAAGGGTTGGCTTTTTCCAAGGTTATCCTTATATGTTGCCAAGGTTTCCTTCAGATAAACTTGTTCTAATGGAATTATGTAGACAAATGATTGTCGTACATAATAAGCAAATGGAACTCAAGAAACCAGGATTCAAATTTCAATAGAAGTTGGCAAGTTTTCAGTATCAACTGCCGCAAAGGCTAGAGCCATGGAAACTGAAATGTAGCTAGTGACCAAGAAACAGTTCAAACGAAGACCAAGGTTTGATTATAGGGGTGTAAAAGACAAGATCAAGAGGAAGACCCAGTTTCATGAACCAATGGTTGAAGACATCTGGGTGGACTTGAGGACAGAAGAGAATATCTGGAAATTGGACTATAGCAGGTTATCTCTGGAACAAATTGAGTATCTGGGATTGGTTGATATTCCTGAAGACCTGATGGATGATGAAGCGCTGATTGATCCTAGGTATAACATTGAACAGTTTGCTAGTTCTCCTCTTCCACCTATCCAATGGTCTCAGAAAGAATTGACTTCTCTAAGGAAGAGGTTTGAACCCATAATGGCTAACACAAACAAGTGGTTAGAAGGTAAGGGAATTGCTTTGAAATAATTCCTTATGGGATCAAAGACTGAAATCCAAGAACAAACAGGTAAGAAGGTGGAGAATAGGACGAAGAATAAGAGTGGCATTCCCTCTTCTTCCAAGCCACATAAACCTAGGATCAAATTTGTGTCAAAGAAGTCAAAGGCTGTAGAGGAAAGAGTCTGAGGTAGAAGAAATGGAAATTGAGAAACAGAATACTGATGAGCTAGCTACCGAGGAGATGGAGGTTGAAAAAAGGTCAACAGAAGGACAAGGAGATGAAGTTTTGTCTCCATAAGAGAATGTACAATAGGATATGGGAGTCTCTTCTCCTTTGTCTAGCATACATGTTCAATTCCTCTGTCTGTTTCACCCATTGACATCCCCTCTTCTGAATCTCCATCACCTTCAAAAATAATTTTGATAATCCTCAAACTGCTTTTGATTATGTTCTTCATTCTTATGGGTCTATTCCTAGTCTGTCCTCCTCATCTTTTGATATTGGAGATTCTTCGATATTTGATCACTTTGTAATGGGTTCTAAACAAGTTTCTAATGTGAATGTGTCAGGTGCAGTGTTTACTAATACTCCACCTATTGTTTCTACTTCTAGTGCCAGTGCAGTTCTAGTAACACCAACAATGGAAACAGATCCGAATGTGAGTACTTTTGTGCTTCCTCCATGGTTGTCAGCATATACACCTAAAAGAAAGAAACAAGTCAATCTCTCCAGATGACTTTGATTTTAGTAAGCTAGTGCCTGCTAAGGCTAAGACCCCAAAGAAGCCAAAAATTCTTTCAAGAATACTGGGAGACAAAGGGCAACAAATTTGTGGAGATTGCAAGGCCCCCACAGGATGCTACCATAGAAAATTTTAGTATGAATGATTACTCTATTTCTAGGGTTGAGCTGGGCAAAATAACACATGAAAGTGCAAAGACTGACATGTAGTCGGCAATGGATATTTTGATTCAGAAGTTTGATAAAGAAAAAAAGATGAAAGATCATTATAAAGCAATGGTAGAGCAATTAACTGCAGTGGTAAGGAAGATTACTTTGAATTCAAAATCAGTGACTCCTGATGCCGTTTCTGTAGAAGATCCTATCATCCAAAAAGATGAAAAGACTCATCTGAAGGGGAAAGTGCTTGAAGAATATTTGGAAAGGATGCGCACACAGGGAATCTCTCTGCTTACAGAGCTAGCTGAGAAAACAAGCAAAATGGAGAAAATCAGGGCAGAACTTGATGATTTGATTGATGTTATTTCTCAAGATATTGAGTGTTTAGAATAGAATCATGATAAGTGGGTAGAAATGAGGAAGTTGAAAAATAAGTGCTTTGATATCAATTGGTGTCATTCCAAATAGGGATTCATATACTGAGACTAAGGAGGCAATGACATATCGGAGCCATGTGCTGAAAGATTTGCTCAATGACCTAGAAATTGCAAGGAAGTTGAGTGACCAAGTGATGTTAGTCTCTTGCACAAGTTGGAGGAGCTACCATGCAATTTGGTGTCACAGGATAATCAATTTCTTTCTGCAGAAGAGATGATCCAGGAATTTGAGAATATGTTTCAGAAGGAGTTTGAGTACAAAACATTTTCAGTAGCCTCCATGGATAATATTCTTGATAACCAGTTAACTTTGGATAATCTGAAGGCCAAGTTAACTAGCTGTGCAAAATCAATTACCTCAGTCAGAGATGCAATAGTCAGAGCCCGAATGATTTTCAAGAACACAGTTAGTTCAAACAGTCTTGGGATGCAAACAACGTTCACTATGTATGATTGCCACATGAAGAAAGAAGGCAGTGCAAGTTGAAGCAGCTTTTTTCATTACTTAGTTTATTTTCTATTTTTCAGATGTACTTTTGAAATAATTTTGGGCATATTTACACATACTTTTCTCATATGTAATTACATGTAAAAACATAGGAAGTCCCAAATCAAAAAGGACTCCTTTGTTGAATAAGTCATAGTTAGTTGTTCTTTTCCTATTTTTTTCTCTCGGTTTCTCTTATAAATAAAGAGGACCCCCATTGTAATTATCATCTTTTAGTTATTGAAGCGAAACTCTGCCAAATTAAAGAGCATTTTGAGACTTTGTGTTCAAATTGTAAATCATATTTTATCAAGTGAATAGAAAAGCAAGCGATTGTTCAATCTTTGCATTGGAATAACTTGTGGTGTATTGGAAATTATTCTTATGTCCTTTTCCTTATACTTTCTTATCTATTTGATCGAATTGTAGTGTGAGTTTGGATAATCTGGGAGATGTTCTAAAGCTAATATTGGAGACTTTGTGCTGTAATAATTATCTTTAGGTTTGTGATTTTATGTTTTGAAGTAAAAGATATTGGAGAGACTTTGAGTTGCTGTTATCTTTTATGATCGTGTGATTTTATCATAGTATTCGGTGAAGACTTTGGGCTGCACCTTATCCTATTTGTTTCTGAATTTTAAATTAGCAAAAGGAGCAACAATAGACTTTGTGCTCTCGTGGGTTTCTTGGTTATATTTGATTTGTATTGTGAAGTTGCTATTTTAAATTGTAAACATCATTTCATAAAAAAAGAGAAATGGATGATATGGATTCACCCTGAAGATTAGTGTTAGAATAAGACAAGTTTGAAAGTAATTAAGAAAGGGAACCTCCCCTTGTTGAGAGGAGAGATTTATCTCATCACACTGTGGTTGATATAACCATTTTGCCATCAGCGAGTTGACGACAAAATATTCACCCAACACTACTAAAGCCCTCCAAGGATGCATTGGTTACTACAACAAAATTTTAGGGTCTAGAACCTTCAAAATAGGTGTAGTGGTTATTTTTTTCAAGTAAGGAGTTCAAATGCCTAATGCCTCTTCTCTGTCCATAACAAATTCTTACCCTTTTTCTGCCATGACATAATAGTATTTGTGATCCTAGAGAATACTTCAAATTTTATTTCATGGTAATTTGATTACACTTCCTCCCAGCCATCCATTGGATCCATCTAGAGGACTCCTTAAAGGATACAATGAGCATTGTTTTTGTAACTATCACAAGGTTAATGGTTCATCATACACATATTTGTATGGCTCTAAAGAAAAAAGTACAAAATTTGATAGGTAATAATGGCATACTTGTAGATAGTGTTAATGATAGGAGAAATCATTTGGTTGCTCCACCTAATCATAATTTACATATTTATACAAATCCTTTTCCTTCACATACTCAATCTAACAGTGCAGACTTTCAATAGGTACATGGACATCTCAATACTAGCATGGCACATATGCACATGGATAGATATGTTATCAACAAACAAAAATTTGGTCCCCTCTTCACATTTATAGATGGAAACTTTTGTGGGGATGAAAAATACTAGAAGTGCTTCTCCTTCTCATGATACACCATCTATTGCATTTTCTAATGAGCTCTTGAGATATCAGATGATCATTATTATGACCCATTGTATGTGATAGGTAATA